>JARHVA010003262.1:655000-900000 GCA_037957365.1 Torreya grandis | reverse complement strand
TGTTATCTACTACCATGAAGAAAAAAACATATGTATGAAAAATAGTACAACTAGGAACATGATTTTTTTGGTATTTTTGAATTTATTTGATTTTATTTTTGAATTTTCGGTATATTTATGTTTTCAACCTTAGGTTGGATCATTTGAATTATTTGGAACATGGATGGATAGGTTAAAATGGTTCATGGCATGTTCTTACTCATGATTTACATGTGAATTAGAATAAAAATTATCATCATATGGTATATGGATCAATTTTACCTCACGGGAAAAGGAGATTCCTTGATGATTTTGGTAACTTTTAGGTTCCATATGGTATAATCAAAGAGTTTAGATTATCAATTTTTTCATGATGTATATTAGTTAGAAAATATGTTTTTGGATTTTTGGATAATGTCTTTTCACACATGATGAATCCAAAAATCTATTTTCCAAACCAAAGAGTTCCCACTATAGATGAATATGACATTTATTTTTTAAGACCTTTAGATCAAGGCCAAGTTATTAAAAATGTATTACATAGTACTTTATTTTTGTTTGTGTAGGATCAACATGATTATGCCAAAAATAATCACCACCCATGTATAATTTTATTATTATTTCTTATTTTCATGGAAGGTTTGGATGTGTTCAACTTGAGGTGTTTTATTTTGATGTGCATCGTATGCCATTTACACTTATGGATCTTTCTTCGAATGATTGCAAGGGGTTTTTAAATATCTTCTATTTCTAGTGATCACCATGTTATGAACTTGAAGATTTTATAAGATCATCAAAGATCATATTTTTATAATTGATAAAATCTTGAATTTTATGCCTCAAGGTGTAACACCTATTCATATAATGGTTGGGGCCTTGTATATAGTCATAATATGTAGTAGTATCATATCCTTTTGGTAGAGATCAAATCATATCAACCTATATAGGGTGAGGGAGAGAGAGATGAGATATAACTCAATAATATTTTTAATTAAAGAAATTGGAGCTTCGAGTAATCATGTAAAATGCATTTTAGGTGCATTGGATAAGACAAATTGATTAGGTTTTTATGATATTTTATTGTCCGGTGTTTTAGCTTTGATTGTAACATTTGCAGTGATTTGTGGGTGAAAAAGTATGTGAAAAATATAGGAAATATATTTTCATTGGTATGTGGGTATGGTAAACCCTTATTTTCAAGGGAAATAATATTCCTGGTCCATTTGATAAAGTTTAACACAGAGGCCACATATGGTGGCTCATTACTTAGCAAGGTAGTCATATATAATGTTCTTAAAATAATAACTTTGTATGGGGTGACTTGTATAACAATTAAAAAAGTGAAAATATATCAATAACATAAATTAATTGTTTTAAATATTATATTCTATTGATATTTTCATATGTTCATTTTGGTTTCCTTTATTGTGAAGAGTAATTTGCATTGATAAAGTCCCATCTTGATCATTGATATCTTTTGAGGGAAAATATTTTCAATAAAAGGTAATAATATTTGTATTATGGATTATATCTTTCATAATATCCATAAAATAAGCCTATGTTATGTCACTTAGTAGTGTTTCACGTAATGCCTCATAGAATATATCTTTATAATTAATTGATTATATCGTAAGGTCAAAAATTGAGATCCAAGTATGTGTATTGTTTGATTACTCAACATGATTGGATGCAATAGGAATTTATTTCATAGGTTTCATATCATTACAAGAAGAATTATAAAAATAAATTTCATATTTTCCCATTTCTTTAATTTCTCTTGGGTATATTATTGATTGGTTTGGTAATGTATGGAGCACAACAAATGTGAGATTTTATAAATATTGAAAAATTGAAAAAATTATATATGTATCCATGATTAATTCCTTTAAAATAAATGGAAATATGATTTTAAAATATTTATATTTTTATAAATTAGATAAAACTCATGAAACCTTAAGACTACTAGGGTTTTGAGACCAAAGGTTGGGTTCACCAAATGTTTAACCATACATTTAGATATATATGGTTATATATGGTTAAAGGGATTAGATTATATTTTACACAAGGATGGTGAACTGAACTAATGAATAATCCAATTAATAAAAATCTTAGACAAATAGTATTTTGAATTTATAAAACTAAGATTACTAAAAATAGTAAAGTATAACTATTGATAAATATTTAAATGAATTAGAAACAAATGATACTTATCTAATTTATTGTGCACATGTAGGTCTAGACATGAATAGGATAGAAGTGGACTATAATACGATCCTAAAATAGTTATAAGATTTTGGACATATTCTTTTATGGCCTTATATGCTTGTGTAGGATTTAGAGAGTTGTGTTAATATAAGAGTATAATCGTATCATAAGTGTCTTTTCCTATGAAATATATCCTTCTAGGTTTTCTATCACATTTTATTTTATGTCTTCATATCACATGAATATGTTATTATTCTTTTTAAAATGATAAAAAATATAGCTCTTCACCCTTTGAGTGATTTTGGAAAAAATGGGTTAGTGGGATCAGACTTATATAGTTCTCCCCTATGTGTTGGATTGTGAGTTAAAAAGGATATAATGTGAAATAAGAAAATACATGAAGTGACCTACCATGTGACTTTAAAAATATGGCTCATGGGTTTCTCTTTGAATGTTTAAAACCTATGTAAATACTAATCCTATAAATGATAGGGAAATAAAGAGAAGTAGGTAAGTTTACTCATTTTAATGCTTTAATGAGTGCTTATTGGTATGTTATCTTGTGAGTTGTATGTGATTTAAAGGTGAGTAATTAATGAGGGCTGATATTGTATATATATCAATCCCTTTTATAAATATATCACATTAAATAACTTAGGGTGAACTTTAGGATTATTTATTTTGAAAATTATATGAATTTTGGGAACTAGACACTTTGTAGTAAAAGTGGACACTTAAAGTGATGCATGTGTCTACCTAAGATGCAAGTGTCCAAGGGCCTAAAAAATAGGTACAAGTATAGAATTGGGTGTGCAGAATAATAATCAAGTTTATAGATATTTTCATGCTATAGAATTCTTATTCATTAAAATAATAATGTCTAGACTAAGAAATAAGAAATTAGGCACAAAAAGAAAGTGAATTCAAGACTTTCGATATCAAGTAGGTCAAGAAATAAAATTTACATCCATGATAGGTATTTTCTAAGTGTACAATATTGAGTATTATATATATCATATTTTAGTATCTCACATATGTTTAAGGTTCTCTTCAAATTATTGGATATGTAGGTAGTACTCATTGATAGAGGAGCCCTTGAGGTTATTTTAACTTCATGAGCCCCTAACCTATTTTTGGTAAGGTAACAGGACTTAAGAGGAGTATATAGGGTTTGAGTTATGTTATGATATCAAGGGCCTATGCACATGATCCAAAGACCTAGGTGGAAGTATCAGTCAATAATCAATATTATATATAGGATAAATGTATTAAATTAGGGATAGTAAAATTGATGCAAGTCTTCTTAGAGTGACACAAGTGTCCTTTCTAGCTAATATTTAATTTTAAAAATTTTAAGTCTAGATCTAAATCATCATACAGTCTATTTTTACACCTGCATTACTCAGATTTATCTATGTATTAGTGTATAATATAAGTACAACTTCTCCTTTATATTGATATTATCATAAAATTTAATGTTGTAATATATAACACATGCTTAGATTTATTATTTATTATTAGAGTATATTTATAATCTAAATTCATTAATTATCCTACTTTAAAGAGTAGCTCACTCCTTTTTTGATTAGTGTACTCTCTCTTTTTTACTCCTTATTTCCAAAAAGGTTTATACATTTGGTGAACCTGACCTCTGGGTCTTTATAATCTTAATCCTAATGTTCCATAGGGTTTTTTATTTTTTTATTTATAAATTATTTACAAAAAAATATATTTATTATAAAGTGCAAAGGAATAAATTATGTTCAAAATTTTTAATACATATAGTAATTTTTACTTTGTTAAACGAAACATAAGCTTCATGTATTTCATAAATTGTTACATTTATCAAAATTATGATAAAATGGAATCCACAAGTCATCACAAATAAATATCAAAATTTAACATAAGATAAAAATATAATCCATCTTTAAAATTCTCATTGTAATACCACTGAGCCCTTATCTGGATTCACTAGGAACCAATGTCCATGTTATCAACCTTTTGTTCCTCCTAAATCATATTCAAGTGATAAATACCATCCTGATCCATAATTCATCCATGACTTATATTATACTCCATGATCCACATTATCACTACACAAAAACTAAAATATGCCTAGCCTATTCAACCACCTATTAATATACAATAGATTCCTCATAAACCCAATATAATAATCAAATCTAAGGGGTATGATATGCTTGAAAAATTAAGCAATAACCATGCTAATATATCAATATTTACTATTTTAAAATATTCAATTATTTATAAAGATATCTTAAATTAAGCCTTGCATGAAACCCAAGTACCAAGTGATATCAAACCATATTATTTTGTGGTTATTATGAAATATATAAAAAATAATTCAAAACTCATTACTTTTTACCACATTGATATAACCTCAAAGGACATCATTTATCAAGGTTTACCTTTATTCATACAATTAAATATTCAAAATAAAGGAATCAAGAGAGTACTAATTCACAATAGATCATGTTTAAAAATTTGTAGCATAGAATTTATGTAATGGGTATTAGTTAAGATATTCTTCAAAAATTAGACATAGATATCAAAGGATTTTATAATTCATGTAGACCACCCATTGGTAATATTACATTAGGTGTGACATTGGGGCCAAAAATGATACATGCCACGTTCCAAGTAATGCCTCAATCATTACATTATAAATTACTCTTAGGTAGACCTTGGATACGCCTTATGGAATATGTACCATCTACATTACATCTATGTGTAAATTTCATTTATGATGAAACATTATGGACCATGATTATATATGATGATCCCTTTAAATTTTTCAAAATGCTACATTCTATTACAATGGAAGTTACTCAAATAGTACCCTCTAAATAATTTATTCCAATTGAGCACTTAACAATGTATGAGACAAGTCACTTATGTAAGATTTATCATTCCTCTCATGATATTTATAATGAATTAAACTTCCAATTAGATATATATGAACATGAGGATGAGGAATTCAAGAATTATCCATTAAAAAATTAAGCGACGGTATCACCTTCTCAAGAAAATAAAATAATTGAGATTCCTTTATGGGTCACTTCCAAACATCAAGATGGTAAAGTTTCAGATTATTATGAAAATGATGAGGAGATTCCTCATGATATGACTGATGAGAAACTATGAAAACTTATATTTTATCCACTTGATATTCTCTCACATGATCTATTCACACCTAAGGACACTGGTACTTACAAGTTAAATTCATCACTAGAGGACATAAAATCAACTTTGGCTAATGGCAAAGAAAAAATGATGGAGGAACATGTGAATTATTTTTATACCATTTATCCATCTTGGTTAAAATATTTAATCCGACCTTACAAGTGACAAATGAAAATGCATCATGTGAATAGTGTGAATCTTCTCATAGATCATCACAACCAATATTACATATCAATATAACACAAGATGTTCCAAACATAATTAATTTTATATTACATGAGCACAACCTAATATAATTACCTCCTAAAAGACATAAATTAGACATCAAACTCATCCAAATTGAAGGATCACTATATTATAATTATCATTGACTCATATGCCATGATACAAATCATTTTAAGACATCGAAAAACCACATTCATAAATACCAAATTATAAGTGCGTATGAAAGAACAATGACAAATATCCTTTATCTAAAAAAATTTAAACATATAAATTAAAAGGGGCATACTCTAAATCTCCCATGACAACAAGATATAACCATTATTGCAAATATCAGTGGGAACTATTATGAGCATTCAATATTGATATTCATAATTGGCACATGGTTTATAATGTTTCATGTTTACGATAGTTAGGATATAATAAAAATTATTTAACACATTTATTTCTATTTATATCTCTTAGATACATTGCGTTACCTATTTCATATGAACCAAAGGTGGTTCCTACAATCATATGAGTATTGGATTGAGTGCCATATTTATCACTTAATTTTGGGAAACAATGGTTGGCTAACTTAAAAGAAATAATGGATACTAGAATTATGTGCCTCACATTTCATTTTTATGGTAGGTAGGTTATCATACAACATGATGGATATGGTAATGAACCAATACCAATGGCTTCTAGTAACCAACTACAAGAAAACATTGAGGAGGTGGAAATGTATTGCTATAAACAAGGGTTGATAAATTTCTCAAGTGGTACAACACCTTTTGATGGAAAATAATTATTATATTATTTATTTATATAAAAATTAAAAAAATTAAACATATCAAAAAATTAAATATTCAAGAAAATATAAAAACATTTAGCATTTCACATGTTTACTAGGTTTTTGCCTATGTTTTTTACTTTATTTTAGTAGATAATATATCATATCTTTACATACATATGATTCATATTTACTTTAGTGTGATACATTCATACATTATATCCATGATACATACACATGCAAATTTTGAACATTTCCTATTCCCATGTGACACACAATGTTGGGGCATCTTGCTTCTATTTGATCATAATTGACACAAGTTCTAATATCTTATGTTTATTTTCATTTGATTTTATATATTGATATATACACATTCCTATACTCATGTTACTATCTTAAATAGTGTAATTTTATATGTTATTCTACATGACATTTTTTTCTAACAGATGTATACAACAACTAGTATGACATGCTTATCCCAGTTGTTTATATTTCATTTAATTCCTCTCTTCACATGGTTTACTTGAGTGCACTACTTGTTTTATTATTTTTCTTACTTTTGTAACATTTTAATATGTTATTTTCTTGTTGATAATATTTCCCAAAGTGTTTATTATTTATCTAGTGTGTGGACATTTGTATATGCCCTCATCTTTAGTGTGTGTAATTTGAACAACCATTTGTTTGTGGTCTCCTTAGACCCATATTTAAATAAATTTTTAATTCTCTTATGTGTGTGTTTAGTTATATTTTGATATTATATATTTTTTTATGATCCATATCATTCATCTTATGGATTGTATACATATTGTGAACTTCATTGATATATCTACTTTGACATGATACTACTATATGATTATTTACTACATGGTTCACACATATACATCATAGTCATTTTATCCTTTTGAGATACGGTGAATATAAAATTTCATTATGTTCACCTCAAAAGTGGGGCATATAAATTGGATTATGACATATACACATGCCTCCACATATATAAAGTTGAAAAAATTGACAAAATTTGATTCAGTTCACATGATTTAGCCATACACATGGGATATAGTTTTATGTATTTGGCACATATTTGGCATAATTTTTTTTAGATTTATGATACATATAATACACATTTATAGATCATGGTTTATATTTTTATAGATAATTCACCTTCAAACACATTTTGAGGTGCATATTCCATGCAAATACATCCAATTATAGATACATTACTCACATTTTACCCATATCCATGCACCGACCCTACCAAGATACACCATTTAAGATGTATTTAATATAGAAATTAGATTATTTGACTAGTGAGATCTATATTATTTGATCTCAAAGGAATTTTATCTACTTAAATTATGGTTATGCCATTTGATTAGGTGAGATTGGCTAAGTTATATTACATTTGAGTTGTGAGATTGAGATTTTAAGGTCTTAATAGACTTGAAACAACTCACCCTTACATTGGATTGAGCATATGATCACCCTCCAATTCCCCTATTCACATCTCTAAGGTCAAATTCTGAACCTGTCTCTAATGATTTATCAAGGAAACATCATTACCAAAGCAAAATATCAATGAGAAACATGGTTGAATAAGCATAGATGTGTGCTCATTCCTTACTCTCTTTTATTTCAAGCAATTCTAACTATTCATTTTTAGATTATATGCACTAATTAAACCTGTAAAATGTATAAAACTTTAGGTCACACACTCAAAAAATTGAAACAAATTTCACACAAAGCAAGGTGTGTTGTGCACACCATCATACACATTTTTTCCTTTAAACTAGTAATTTCATCCTTGTACATTACTAGATTAAAGGAGGGGGTAATTTAAATTATTAAATATTCAATTATATATTAAACTACTCTTTTACACTTTGAAAATATCACTCAAATAGCTAACCATAGTATATTTGGCTTTTTAGTAGTAGATAGTCTCACATTTACCACCTCACTAGGCCAAAATGCTTATCTTATAGTCTAAAATTATTATTCTAGTTATCTAGATCACTTGTAGCCCATAATGAACTTAAATTATCATATATCATTCACTATCATTTACTTAGATCTAAAAAACTTCTATATTCCTAGATAGTTGGATTCAAACTTGGATATTACCATCAATGCTACTATCTATTTTTTAACACATGTTCATGCCTTATAAACACTCAAATTTGAAAATATTTACAAACATACGAGTTAGCCTATTATATTTTATTAACCATTTTGTGAGGAAATTTTAAAAATATGTGTTATAAATACAAGTTAAATCCATCTCATTATTCATCTAAAAAATATCAAGAAAACACTTATTCAAGCTTATTAAATCAATTTCAAAAATGATTTATACTACCTTATTCTTCCCTATTTCAATATCAGTCATAGGAGCAACCATATTACAAGTCTAAATCATTCAAAAAATAGATCATGAGTAATATTTGTCAAGTTACAATATATATCACTACACATAATTGTAGATAACATTATGCATTATTGTTCACACACAATCTAACATACTAGGGAGAATTACATATGTTTGAGGTCCTATTTAGAGTATTGGTTATGTAGGTAACACTCATTGATAGAGGGTAAATTAAGGAAAAATCAACTTTATGATACCACTAACCCATTTTTGGAAAGGTAACAAGACCCAAGAGTATGGTACAGGGGTTGAGATATATTCTAGTATTGAGGGCTTATGTGCATGATCTGAAGACAATTTGAAACATGAAAAAAACATAGAAATTCCAAATTGGAAGTTTGAATCAAAAATAAATATTATATATATATTAAAATGTGTTTAATCATGGACAATAATGTGGACATAAGTGTTCCCAAAGCAACATAAGTGTTTGTGTTAGTCAAAAGCTAATTTTAAAATGTTGATGACTAGATTAGAATCATCACATAATTTTTTTACACTTGCATTATGCAAATTTTCCTATGCATCAATGTATAATCTAAGTAAAATTTATTTTTAAAAAACTAAACAAACTTTAGATCCTTAAATCTAGATTTTTATCTTAAGCTAGTCTTGTACACTTGAAAAATATCACTCAAGGCTCCAACTTTTAGTTCTTGACTTTCTTGGAAGCTGATAGGATTGTATTTTCCACCTCACTAGGATAAAATTATTATCTTATAGTTTAACTCTATTATTATTATTATTATTATTATTATTATTATTACTATTATTATTATTATTATTATTATTATTATTATTATTGTTATTATTGTTATTATTATTATCTAAACCACCTATATCCCACATGACACTTAAATTATAATATATCCTTCACTATTAGTTACATATCTCTAATAACCTTGTTTGTTCCTAGGTAGTTACGTTTAGACATGGGCAGTAGCATAAATGTTTCCATGCCTTATAAACACTAAATTTTTTTAATATTTAAAAATATATGGGTCGACCTATTATGTCTCATTAACCCTTCTACAAGGAATATTTCAAAATAGGTGGTATAAATATAAGTTAAATCTAACTCATTATTTATATAATAAATACCAAGTAAGCATTTATTCAAACTCATTAAATTAATTGCACAATTGAGTTATACTACTCTACTTTTCCATACTTATATACCAGTCATATTAGTAGTCATGTTACAATTCTAAAGCATTCAAATAATAACCCATGAGTAGTGTATATCAAGTTACAAGATAGATTACTACATGCACTTAAATATAACATTCTACACCATTGTTCATACACAATACAACAAATAGGGGACAACTACATATGTTTGAGGCTTTCTTCAAAGTATTATATATGTAAGCAACACTCATTGATGGAGGGGTATTTGAGGTCAGTTCAAATATGTGAGCCCATTAAACCATTTTTAGAAAGGTGTCAAGACCGAAGAAGATCATCTAGGGTTTGATCTATATTATAATATCAAGATCTATGTGCATGATCTGAAGACACAATCTAAAAAGGGACAAAATACCTAGAAAGACCTAGGTGGAAGTTTCAATCAATAATCAATATTATGAATAGGACAAATACATTGAATCACAAATAGTAGCTTCGATGCAAATGTTACTAATGTGACACAAATGTATGTATTGGTTGAAAGTTAACTTTATAATCTCATGATTGGATCATAATAATCATATAATATATTTTTACCCTTGCATTAATAATATTTTATTGTGCATCAATGTATAAACTAAGTATAATTTATCCTTCATATTATTATTAAAATATTGAATGTTGTAGTTTATATATTTGACACATTATTAGATTCATCATTTCTTATCAAAGTATTTATAGAATATAAATTCATTGATTGGTCTAATTTAAAGAGTAGCTTATTCTTTTTTTGATCAGGTTACTCTCTTTTCTTTACGCCTTATTTATAAGGCTTCTATGTGTCACTAGAATTGAACATACATTACCTATAATAAGATGAATCACACCACTATAGATAGATTTAGATATAATTTCATGATAAAAATAGAATGCATAATATTCATGCTCCCATCATGACCTCAATGCTGATAAATTTGAAATGAAATAACAACCATTTCCATTTGAATTTATAAATTATATTTTATATGATATTTGCATGAATCAATATCATGATTTTTTACTTTGAAAATTATATATATGTGCATGAACAAACATCATTCCCCCTAAATTTATGCCAAATTATATAGAATGCCATGCATCTATATGCTCAATTTTTATTTGTATTTAAATTATTTTTTAGTGTATATTCATGCATATTCTCCCATAATATATATCTATCTGTCATGTGTCTAATTTTTAAATTGTTTTGAATCTTTGAAACCTATATATTATCATAAAATATGACTTTTTAATTATTTTAAATATTTTAAACCTATACTCTATCATATAATCTTATTTTCCTACTCAAGGAAGCTTGAATATATAATAAAAGTCCACTATAATGCCCCCTTTTTAGATTAGGTATTTATCCTAAAATTTAATCATCTCAAAATAAGAGTTAATTATATCATGTATAATTATGTCAAGATGTGGAGAGTATGTCTTAATAATAATGTAAGTATCATTGAAGAATGTATGTAATATATTGAGTGTAATAAATATTAGTTTCATGTGTGTGTGTGTGTGTGTGTGTGTGTGTGTGTGTGTGTGTGTGTGTGTGTGTGTGTGTGTGTGTGTGTGTGTGTGTGTGTGTGTGTGTGTGTGTGTGTGTGTGTGTGTGTGTGTGTGTGTGTGTGTGTGTGTGTGTGTGTTTGTGTGTAATCATGCATTAACATAACCATATTTGAATTAGATTACACAATAAAGAAGAATGATATGGATCATGGCAACACTAATTAATCTCAACAAACACAAAAAATACAACACACAATGTCATGAAATATCACACATAAGTTGAAAGGATATATATAAGGGACATGTTAACATGTCATGCATACAAGAAAACATCACATACATAGTTACACGAGCCACAAACAATGGCCATGTTGAAATCTCAAACACACCAAAAAAATATTAGATTCATAGGGCCAAGTGCCATAAATGATGGAGATGTTTAAATTTCATACATACTAATAAAATATTGAACTCATAAAGCTAAGGGCCACAAATAATAAGCAAGAAATTTATATATTATAATGAAATAAAGTAAAATATAATGAAGGATCATAGAACAAGTCAAAACTCCTCTACACAATACATATGTATCAATATCACATCATGAAAAGTCGGCATATCCATGTGACACCATGTAAGTTATGAGTAATTATAAAAACACCCATAGGATATGTAGTTAAACATGGTGAAGAGGTCATATAAATATATGAATTGTGATAATGTAACCTATAGAATAATATGTCCCCATCATAGGCATGTACACTAGGTAAAATGCAGTCTAATAGCTAAGAATCCATGTATAATATGTATGTCCTAGATTAAAATTTTATACCTTGTGTTTATTAAAAATAATATGATACATACTAAACATGTGATGAATAACATATGTAAAACGTTAAACTAATAACTTGTGTCATGCTCAGGTCTTGATTCTTTTAGAATATCTAGAATGTTTTTGTATTTTTGACACCATTTAATTTTTTAGTATTTCTAAAATATTTGATTTTTTTGAATTTTTGAAATATTTGAATGTTTATTAATTTTTATATATGTAATGATAAGTATAAAGTCTTAAAAAATATAATAATCGGATGGATCCAAATAATTCAAAACATGTTTCAAGGCATAGTGTGTATTATATGTTATAGAATGGCAATGTGGAAAAAGTGAATGCAAGTAATATGCCCCCACTATATATATGAATTGAAATTTTTTATCTCAATATAATATGTGGAGATAATAATTTTCATTACCCCTATGGGAAATAATCAATGTTTGTTCATTTAGTATGCATAAGTAAGATTATGTAAGCTCAAATGGAAGGTTAAGTGTGTGTATATAGTTAATATGCAATAATGACCAAGTATAATGAAACAAATTGTAAACTATAGTCACTTTGGGATGAGTGTCATAGATATTCAGATTGGGATACATCAACAAAAGTCAAGGGAAATAAAAAAATTAAGGTCTAATAGAAATCTTTATGTAAGAGAATTTTTACATGTGTGCCAAAATAGAAAAATACAGAGAATGAGTGGTTATGAGGAATCTATGTATAGTGACAAGTATTAAATATTAAAAATTGAATTGGTCAATAGGATGTTACCAAATAGTTCCTAAATAATATATCTAATCCCCTTATAAACTGTGTGAGGCCACCAATTAAGATGGGATGTCAATGTGTAGGTATTGTGTCATTTGGAGCATTATACCAATTTTATGCACAATAATAATCATGATCATAATCATCTTATTGGTCCTAAAAATTTGGCATGATAATTTTATCATTTTTTTTATATTCATATGAAAAACAAATTTTACCATACTATTTTATTTAATTTTATGATTTATTTTGTGTTGTCATATGTGTTGTATCATGTGCCTATATTGTGATTACATTAACTATATTTTATAGAATATTAGTTGAATAAATATTTTTATTTATATATAGATTCATCCTATGTTTAAATGGTAAAAATTTTATCATCATGCTCAAATGTTACATAGTCACAACATTTACCCTATGTTACCCCTTTGTTCTCAACCATGATTTTCCTAGTTTTGCATTGCATTAATCTAAACTAGTGTCAATATGAAAAATAAAAGAACATGGTTTTATCCCTAGTGTTATTATAAATTATATGTATCAAATAAATCAATAAGGCTTATTTATATTACCCAAATTTTCTTTTTCATACCCAATATATTGGATAAGTGACATGTTACATATATTGGCTTCATGAAAAGATGAAATCTTGAAAATAATAGATTTCTTACCATCGATGTGAAGATTAAGAGCCAAAAGATCTAGATATGAATAAAAGGTTTTTATTTTATTATTTTGGAACCATATTTTTGACATTAACCTTTTTTGGTATGCTATTATTTTAAATTTTCTCAGTGAGAAACCCTTTATTGAGGATGTTTTGTTTCCTATCTTGAGTTTGTCTTAGAAACTTATCTTTTAGTAATTTATCTTGTATTAAACTGAAATTTTAAATATTTTCCTTTTGTATTTGTTATTTATGTAACCTTTATTTTTCATCTTGTTCCTTTTTAAACCTTTCTTTCTCTCTTTTTTCCTTTTGTAACCTTTCTTGCTTTAAATTTTAGTTGGATATCCTTTCTTGTTCTAATTTTTATTTTGTAACCTTTCATTTTCAATTTGTTATATTTATAGATTATATTTTTTCAATTGTTCCCTTTAAAAATATTAATTTTCAATCTCTTCCTATTTTTCTACTTTCACTTGTTCCTCACAAGGTGTAGCATTAACTGTAACATGTTGAAGATTTTTAGTATGTGTGATCTTGTCTTCAAATCATGTAAACCTTAGATATAAAGATAAAATTTTCTATTCATATTTTTGTTAACAAATAATAAAATAAGTGTTTTCGATTTCAATATGTTTATTATATTGAACTATAGCCTTTCTTTTATCCTTTTGGGATTGTGTCTCCATAGTAGTTTCTAATTTGTCCCTATTTATTATATATGAATCATCTCAATATGTTATATCTCTAAAAGGTGTGATTAAATCAAGAGATAAATACTGATTTGTGTTGATATGATTAAAATTTGCCTTATGTAATTTATCATATATTTGACCTTGCATGTCATAATAAACACTATCCCACCAATCTATAACTATGCAAGTAGGATGTTTGGAATTGATCAAAAGAGTGAGATATATGATTTTATCCTCTTGTTCTATGGTAAATAGTAATGTTTATTATGTATCTTTTTTGATGATCATGTTTTGTGATTTTTCATGCTCTTTAATTGACTCACCCACCTCATGTTTATGCATCTAATCAAGTGGGTTGGGTTGTACAAGTGGTATAAAATAATGATCCATATATTATGATTTTGTCTTTTTGTAATATATAAAAGATATATAATTTGAAGGAATTGTATACAGATGTCCTTCATATAGAAATATGATGCATAAATTGAATGTATAAAGTACAACCTCCATCATATGAAGCCAAAGTCATGCTAAAATTAATTTATTGTGTAATTGGTTAGGCATGAATTGAAAAAAAATGGGAACCAACTTGATACCTATTAGTAAATCCAATGTGATAATTATATGCATTTTATGAGGAATATTATCAAATACATTCATATTCATTCGTAAATCATTGTCAATCAACACACACTTGAATATTTTTGTGCACTTGAAGTTAAATGAATAGTGGAAGATATTGATCTATGATATGCTTATGAAGTAAGTCTTCCTTATTGAAGGTGATGAGATTTTTTTATATCTTTGATTGTATTCATAATATAATAAAATGATGTTATTGGTGTATCACTAGGAAGAGTTTTGTCATGTACCATTATATTTAAGATATCTTTGTAGATTGTCGATCTCTTTAATAATCCCAAAATAAAAAATTTAAAAAGTGTGTTTTATAGTTAATATATGATATTTTAACCATTAAATTAAATATCTTACATTATGAGAGGTGGAGGGGGTTGATGAGAAAAATGTTTTCCACCTTTGTTTTATTTCAAAATATGAGAAACTTGACCTCATCTGGTGTTGACAAATTAAATAATGAAATATAATATAAGCCATGAAAAAATAGTGTGACCAGGATGGTGAGTGGGATACTTTTGAGGTTTAAGGGCAGGCAGAAAAAATAGGTTATACATTCCACTTGGCACCTGGTTGTGATAAATATTACATAAATTTTATATTTCAACAATATAAATTGAGGAAGGCTTGAGATTTTACATAATTCATTTTAGGATTTTTATGATATTTGAATTTGATACATGCCAATGTATAGTGAATAACAACTTAGAAAGTAACATAAAATGTGATGATTAGCCTCATTATATGGCTCAAAATATATAATAAAAATTCATTCATTATATCCATTATTTTATTTTTAACTTTGAATTGTAAATGGTAGTAGAGGTGTAACTAATTATGGTGTGTTTGATTTGTAGGTTCTTAGATAGATTGATCCTAAGTGTAAATAGTGAGCATAGCCCAAATGGGCACTAACAACATATAATTACACTACCCCATAGCCATACTATATGGTGTCTATGGTATAATAAGAGTAACTTCTTGAGCTAACTGCTTAATGGTGCACTACATAAACAAAAGGGTGAAAGGCTTCTTAAGGGTGAAAAGTAAAAAACATTATGATTTTTCGATACATTATGAGGTACATGAAAATTTTAATTATAATTATGGTGTTTTAAAATTGATTAAATATTATATAGGTACCCCTTACACCATGACTCAGGTAAAACTGAAGATGGCTTTGCCCAAAATGACGCATCCTATGAGTTTTGAAATTATCAAAACATAGTTCCAAAAAATCAAGAAAAGAAAGAAAAATAAAATTAAAAAATGAAAGACAAAAAAAGAAAATATTTTTTTATAAGTAAAATAAAGAAATCAAACCCTAGGACAGTAATCATAAAAGAAAATGCTTTACAATGTATGATTTCACCAATATGTTTTACCCTATTTTTGATTTAATAAATGAATGCTATAAAAATAGGTATAAGACTTGATAATTTTATTAATATTGTAGTATATGAACTTAAGCATAAATATAAATGTAAATCAAAATTGACTAATATCTAGAATTTAAATTAACAAGTGGTATATGCTAAAATACAATAATTATAACCAATATTGATATACTTAGATTTTTATGACTTCTAGTTGATTGTAACTAATAACTGATAAAGAGAAATAGAAAAATATAGGATTTTGATAGCCCATATCCAAAGTCAAAATTTGTGAATATTCTTGGATAGGTCCATGCTCTTTGGATATTAGTGTAGGTCAATTGCATTCATTAACTAAATAATTATCTACATTAACTATAACAAATATGTGACTATTATGTCACCTACTACTATGTCACATACACCTATGTTTAGATTTTTTTATTACCACATAAAAGTCACTATTTTCCTTATTATTGCATTTAAACCCCTAGGGGCACTTATAAGAGATTTAAACCTAAAAATGAGAGGGGAAGCATAATGGGTTAAGTTCACCCCAATCACCTCATTTAATGATTAACCATTGCCTACATATCCAAATTCTATGAGGAGGGAATCAAGAAACATGTAGTTCAACAATCTAAAGTGATTGTGTAATTGTGCTCCTTGAATTTATGCATGTAACTATAAATTTGGCTTTGATACTTGAAAATGTTAGCTCTTGACTTGATTTTAAATGTTTCAGACTTGAATTAAGACTACTCCTAGTGATTGATCTTGAATTTGGTAGATTTTTTTAATGTGTAATAGTGTAAAAGCTAGGTACCAGGTAGAGATCAAGTCATTTTGAAATGAGATTTTGATTTTCTTATATAGTGAAACCTTTGAAATTTTTTATTAATCTAAACTTAAGAAATGTGTGGGAAGTCCCAATAGAAAATTTTGAATTAGGAAACTATCTATTAAATAACACAAAGATAAGATAGTACTAGGTGGATAGGTTTATGACAATGAACTTGTCTTCCTAGAGTGGGCATGCCCCATAAAATTAGGGAAAATTTTCATCGGGTGGGAGTTAGTTTGAGGGTGATATATAAAGGTTTGAGAACTGAATTATAAATTATGTGTAGTAATGATGGAAAATTGAGAGGACAAGCCCATATATAGATAAATGGGTAGAGGAATGGAAAAAAAGAATCATGTATTTAGGTGTAAGTCAAGTGGTTTAAGATATGTCATGAATTAACATTGTTAAGTACTCGTGACCAAATTTAATTATCTATAGTGAAATTATTGCTCATCCTTATTCCTCTTTTTAGATGTTTTAATTATCAATGAATACATGCAAAAGGATAATTATGTTGACATGCCAAATTTATAACATGAGAATTAAGATAATCATGAATACCAAGACCAAATCAATCCTAGTGACATTAATTGGGTATATCTTGATCAAGTTAAAGACTTATCAAATAGATTAAATATAATTCACCAAAATCCTTAAGAATTGGATAAGGTTTTACAATTAATCCTAACATCTAAAGCTGGACATGAAGATAATATTATCACATCATAAGAAAAACCATGATCCCTTTAATATTATTAGACAACATATTATAGGTACCAATTCCACCATGATGGTTTAGTCAACTCTAATTTATACTATGCCTACATCTACACCCTTGGTTACACATGTCTTTCCCACCTAAGGTGTGAGGGAAACACAAAGGTTTTCTTATATTATCATGCCTATTTCTACACAACTAACATATACATATATTAAAATGACTATACATGTTAAATCATCAATCATAATTATTTCATGAAAATTTTATCTTATTTATTCCACTATACAAGATAATGTATTTCAATTAGAACAAGGTGCCTTTAGAATTAGTCATTCTATGGATTCACATGCTTTAATTCACAATTCACTATCCCTAGAGATTTCAGCCTACCCTTGACCTATTATTTTAAATCTCATAATATTTCATTGTATGATGGTAGAAGTTATATCGAGTAACACATTAGATCATTCCATGTAACATACTTGGATTATGTATCCAATGAGAAATTATTGACTAGGATATTTCCAGGAAGTATTAAGGATTATGATTTATAATTGTTTAATGATATCCTATCCCAATCAATCATAAAATTAAATAATTTGATAGATTAGTTTCTATCCCACTTCTCCATTAACATCATTGAAAAAATATCTTATGGTTAAATTTATAAACTCAAGTAAAGATATGATGAGACACTTTAGTGACTATGTATTACGGTATAAGTCCATGCTTACCAAGATGACCAATACGATGGATGATAATGAGATATAATACATCTTAAGGAATAATTTTATCACATCACTTAATAATCATATTTCATTCAATAATTTCAATTCATTCAATGAACTATGTCATACAATCAAAGATTAAGAAGTAAAGCTCATAGTTTTGAAAAAAGTCAAGTATAAACCTAATGCTAAAAAATTTTAAACTTCAAATTTTCAAATAGAATGATACTAATAATGAAAATAAAAAAATGTGTAATGTATTATCATAGCCTAAAAATAAACTTATCATATACATACCATCAAATAGGAAATTTTCATGATTACCTCAACCTCCTTAGATGTTATTATAAAAGTTCTGCGAATGCAATCTCATCTCTCTCCCTCCACCAATAGAGGTTTATATGATCTAACCATTACCTAAAAGTTATAAAACTAATAATGATTATTGTTTTTATTAGGGTAAATAGAGGGTTTTAATAGGATCCTAAAAATTGATACAAAGACATAAAGATAAAGCATGAAAACCTAAAAAAATCACCATAAAATAAGGCCATCTAGCTATAGACTAGAAAATCATACGAGAAACAATAAAAAAATATCTCTTCCATCTTTGATACAAATAATTTTAATGTTAAAGTTTTTAAATTATAATTTTTTAAGTTTAAAATTTAGAACTTGTAAGTTAGTTTTTAATTTTTACTCTCTAATTTATAATTTAAAATTATAACTTTTACTTTATAAAATTTTCAATTTACTTACCTCGATAATATTTTAAACCTTACCACTTTTCATTTTTGCCCCATTGAGGGGGCCCACTTCTTTGATTCACATTAACATCATTGGGCTTCATATATATATGTGTGTGTGTGTGTGTGTGTGTGTGTGTGTGTGTGTGTGTGTGTGTGTGTGTGTGTGTGTGTGTGTGTGTGTGTGTGTGTGTGTGTGTGTGTGTGTGTGTGTGTGTGTGTGTGTGTGTGTGTGTGTGTCTATACACACACACACACACACACACACACATATATATATATATATACATACATACATACATACATACATACATACATATATACATACATACATACATATATATGTGTGTGTGTGTGTGTGTGTGTGTGTGTGTGTGTGTGTGTGTGTGTGTGTGTGTGTGTGTGTGTGTGTGTGTGTGTGTGTGTGTGTGTGTGTGTGTGTGTGTGTGTGTGTGTGTGTGTGTGTATAAAGGAATAACTTAGTCTGTAATCTTAAATTTTTCATTCTCTTTCCTTGATGATGGCTTCTGGACTGTGAACTCAAACATTATTCAAAAACTTAAACATAATTTTATCCATAAACTATCTAGTCTAATCTATGGACTGTGAAAATGCTATCACTTTAAATAAACAACTTATAGTTCTTGGATTTGAATCCCATGATTTAACATTTTTGCATCTTTCTTTTCTCTTATTTTTTCTTTAGTCTATAGTCCTCACAATGGGATATTCAACCAAGTTCATCACAAGACAATGTAATTTAGGGGTAAAAAATTCCCAACCAACATGATTATAGATAAACTTCAACTGAAACAACATATAATTCTCTTAAAAAATAACAAATTCTTAGTAAGAGAACCTTATTCATAATTAAAAAATAACAAAGATGATTCTCTCAACCTTCTACCTCAATGGAGGTTTTACCTTTTAAAGTAATAGGGTCATGCTTAAAAACCCAAGGGTCATCCTAGACAAAACCCATAACTCCAAACCCTAAAAGAGGTTATCTATACGATTAAGCATGCAAGAAGAATCATGAGATCCACATGGGAAAACAAAAAAAAAATTAGACTTTCTTCACCAAGTACTCCACCAGAAAATAACTTTTTATTGTAGTTTTTAGAAATGATGAAAAACTTATGGAATATTCATTTTTTAATAAACAGCTATTTTTTTCGAATTTTTCCCAAAATCATCAAAAAATAAAAAAACTCAAAATTTTTAATTAATTAATTGAAAATTGGTTAATTAAAAATTTATGGCTAATTTGATTTTTACCCCCAAATTGTTTAAAAGTGAATTTGAACCTCCCATGAAAAAAGCCTTTAGCATTCCTTATAATTTTCAAAAATCATTTAGATTTTTCATGAGTTGTGCAAACACATGTTTTTTCATAAGTTGTGCAAATTAAAAAAAAACTTAAACTTCCTTGCAATGTGTAATTTTTTTTCAGTCTTTAGGTAATTTGTAAAATATTTTTTGGCCTCTGTACAATTTTTAATTTTGTTTTGGGTTTTCATGCAAATTGTAATTTTTTTCAATTTTTATGCAAATTACAAAGATGTTTTAATTTCCTATAAAAATTGTAAAATATTTTAAATTTCCCTTTTTCATGTAACTCAAAATTCTATTTCTGCAAGTCATGCAAATGCAAATCATGTTCCCCCAAATCATGCAAATGTAAATTATATTTATAAAAGTCATTTAAATGCAAACTTCAACATTTTGAATTACATTTTTCAATGGTGTAAAGTGCCTTTACAAATTGAATTTTATTTTTCAAACCTGCATACAAACTCATTTTTTTCCATTAATCATGCAAATATCATTATTTTATTAGGTAATGTTAATGAAAGTTTGTCTTCCATTCAAAAATATCTTTTTAATTTTCATACTCATTCTAGTAATTTTAACATTTTAAAAATTAAATTTTCATTCATGTTTTAGCTGATATTTACCGAGGTAAAAAAATCAAGCTTATAGAAGGGAAGTGTATTAATGAAAAGAAGTGATTTTTCATGCAAATTCACAAAGATTTTCAAAAAATATTTTCTAGATGAAAATTAAATGCCTTGCTCACAAAAGAAGGTGAAAGATCTAAAAATAGTTTCTATAATTTCTTCCTCTCTCCTCTCAACCACATCAAATAACTTGCATTTAAGTATTGTAGGTAGTTTAAAGATTGGTTTTGAAACTTCAATCTCTCCCAAAGAGGCATTGTACAACCAATTATACACCTTTATGATAAGTATATTTCTTGGAAAAAGTGAAAACTTTCAATAAATTTCTTAATTCCTTCAAGCATGAACCATATGCCATAGGTTAAAAGAGTAGATTTATTGACAAATTTAATTCTTTTTCCATATGCCAAGGCCGTAAAACCTAATTTTTTTTTATTTTTTTTTATAAATTTTTCAATCTCCTTAAGCCATAAATGAATTATATGACCTAATAAATAATTGTCTTTGGGTAAATTTTAAATTTTTTGGGCCTTTGCTACTCAAAGCGTTGAGTCATATGGTAGACCATACACTTATAGAGGAGAGTGCAGGAAGTAAATAAAAAAGGGGAAAAGATATAAAGTTTGATTTAATATTTTTCATTTGCCATTTAAAAAAATCAATTTCCATGAATTTGAATGGCATTGTTTTGGGTTAGAGGAGGAATATGTTGAAAATGTTGATGGGGTTTTTTGGTAAAAATTTAAATTTCACTAAACTGGTAAAAACATGAGATAAAATTGGTGAGGTGAATTTTTGATCATTTCCATTAAATAATTAAAGATTGTATGGGCATGGGACTCCCTTGAAGAAAGAAGAATTCATTCCCTATGAAAATCTGAGTATTGATAAAAAAAAAAAACATTATTTGTCATATTTTTAAATTGTAGAAATTTTTTAAGTCACATGATAATTTATTTTTTTTAAATTTGATAAAATACATATTTATTTTGGTGATCTCAAAAATTTTAATTTAAAAAAAAAATAAATTGGCAATTGATTTTTAAATTTTTTTTGGCCAAATTGGGAATAGGGAAAATATTTGAAAAATTGGAAACAATTTTTTTTTTTAAATTTCTTCAATTCATTTCCATTAGCTAGAAAAGTTTGCTAAATAAGCACTACAAAGGAATTTTATAGGTGTAGTTTCAAGTAGGGAAATTAGTCCAAGAAAATTTAAATTCATACAAAGAGTGTTAAAAACACATTGGATTAATTTCAATGATCAAATTTTGAGTACAGACTTCCATTTGTAATTTTGTCATTTTTTTGAAAATAAGAAGCTTTTCCACAAATTTTCAAAATTGTTAGTTTTTTTTTCAAATTTATGTCTTCATCTCTCACTCCAAAAAAGGAGACTCTAAGTAAAGGTAAAGAAACCATGAAGTATCAATTTAAGGGCATGACACTTCCTTCACCACTAGAGTCCAATGTTGGAAATATCACTGTTACCGATCTAGGTCACATCAACTTTGATAAGTTTTGGGAAAGAATGAGCATAGTGCATAAGATAGATTTTGGTCAAAGTATTTTTGATAGTGGATTGACATATGAGGTATAATTACCAATGTCATTATAGTCTCCTGAGTTAGTTTTGATCATGTAAAATAATTATAAATCAGAGATAAGGGGGGTAAGAGATCCTTAGGGGGCTAGTAATGAGTTTTGTTCTTGAACAAATTGACAATGTTTTTAACCTTAAATATCATGAATATTTTATTAATCTAACCCCTAAGTTCTCAAAAATATTTTGGGTTTAAATTACTATGGTGTGTTATAAATAAGTCAACAAAACATGGTTGACTAAGCCAAAATAATCCTCCACTCAACTTCCAAAAAATCTCACAAGATCTAATTTTAAAAATGAGATAAGTGACATGGTCACATTGTTGCATAGGATAGTAGGAAATCAAATGGAAAATAAATTTCAAACATAGATGTACATACATTTGGATCATCATAAAAAACAAACTATATATCAATTGGGGTTAGTTTATCAATGATGTCATTCACAAATAGTTCGTGGAGGTAAAAATCATGTCAAAATTCTATATGACTTTGTATCTCATTTACATTGTAGAGAGTTGAAGATATTTTTATGAATTTCATATAGTAGGTGATTTCTAGAAAGAAATGGTGTATGACTTCTATCCCCAACTATCATTAAAGGAGAATGCTCATCACTTCAGAAAGGTAAATGATTTCTTTGTTCATTTTATCATCAAGTTATTTGAAAAGGAACTCTTCAACATGATAATATCAGTTGTAACCACTATATAGATAATAATATGAGGAAATTGGTTCATACATTTTTCAATCTTTAGTTATTTGAGAATCAGTGGTTGTAAAGATGCTCCTTATATGCTCCCATATGTCAACAATAAGTGGGCATTGATGGAATTGATGAAATAAATTATTAAAACACATAATTCCCTATAAGTTGATATAAAACAGGGATTAAATTCCCAATCTCAATTGACATAAATACTTTCTCTTCACTAGTAAAGTCCAAGATAGTTGAACAATACATGTCACTTTATAATCTTAGGACATTTGAAATCATTTTTTTATTTGATAATAAAGGCCTAATTGAGCACAATCTTGGATGTTCATTTCAACATCTTCCACATGTAAAATACTATTGGATGGATTATGATGATGAAAAAGTAGTAATGATCAAGGAATATTCATAGTTTACCATGAGACAAATAGTCAAATTTGGCATAATGAAAGTGCCAAAAAAGTTGGTGGATGATGAGGTCATATTGGACCCCATCTTTTAAAAAAAATAATCATGATAAAGCCATTACCTGTAGTACATTGAGATAAAAAGGAATCTACTTCTCTCATATGTAGAATAAGAGTTGAAAATTGACATAACTCTTAGGTGGTTGAAAATCAAAGGAGTGGATATTGTGAATGTTGATCTCCCCACCCCTCTTAGGAAAATGAATTTGGTATATTCTATAAGTAATATGATGAACCTAAAAAGATAGATGAATTAAGACCTATTAGATAACCTCTAATGATAGAAGAGGAACATGAACCTAAAGCTACTCAACAAGACTTCACCCACAGAAGACTATCAAGATAAAAAATAAAAAAGTTAGGTGAAAATATTTCTTCTTCTCCTAAACATTTAATTCCTCAAGAGGTTCTCATTGATAGTTTTTCATTTTATCAAGAAATGGTAGAGAAAAAAACTTATAAATTCTTTGATTTAGATGATATAATGTTCCATATATTGCATACTTTTCCATTACAAGAGGTTAGTCATATCTCTTCATCTTCTACCTTGAATATTGAGTTACCTCCCATCTGCTCTCCAAGAATTCCTTTTGACACAATAAATACACAAGATCAAATTGAAACATATTTCCAAGGTTCCACAACTAAGAAAACACCTTTTTTAACTCTATCTAGGCTTGTTCCACCAATCCCAACTTATATTCCATTGCCTTATTCAATCATGACAACTTCAGATTGATTGTCCATAATAGTGAAGAAAACAATAAAATTTGTTTAACTTGAGGAGATAGATTTCAGAACTTTGATAGTTCATTTCTCAAAGAGGCTGAATAAAGAGAGAATAGTTTTGCGAATGGTGAAAAATGAAAAGGGATAAAAATATTCATAAGTAGTCATTCATATGGTTTAAATGTATAATTCATAAATTAGGATTGAAGACTATCAAGTTCCCAAGGTTCATTTGGGGAAATCAGCCATAGAAGGGATGAAAGGGGATGTACAGTTGGTAATTTGTACCTTTTTTGAAAAAATGGATAAATATATGACCAAAAAATATGAATTAAAAGATAAGGTGGAAAAATTGAACTTAGTAATACAAAGATTCATCAAGAAAATTCAACTAGTTTTCACTTCATCGAGTCTTCATGCTGAGACACTAGAAAAAGTAAGAGAAGTAAGCCAAATGGGTAATGTAGTGAAAGACTGGATTGAAAAAGTTACTAATCAGGGGACCCCATTAATTTTATCTATGATAATGATCTCTAAAATTCAATCACTATATTAACAACTAGTAATAAAGGAAATTGGATATGCTAAAGAGAAAAAATATGAGGAACTCATTCCTAGGTTAGTTGAATTCTGAATATTTCCTTATGTTGATCTTATTAAAAAAGGAGAGATCAATAAGGATGAATTGTCTATCAAATTTAATTTATTTGGGATACTAAATTCATAATCCAATGTCTTTAAGAGTTTTTTTAGATATTCAACAATGCAAAGTCACTTGGAAGTGACACAATGATGGAAATCAACATTGAGGTCAAGAAGTTGAATTATCATTTTGTCAATGGTAAAGATCAAGAAGGGAATCTAATTTTATTTGAGAATATAATTGGATAATTAAAGGATTGAATTCAAGTCATTGTCAATCCTACATATGTATTCTGTCATGAAGAAAATCACTAGTTATCCAAATTCCAAGTGAATGTGGATAATTTGAATCTGAAAATAAATAGTCTCCAAGGCAAGATTTAGGAAATGAAAGAGTTATGCTACTCAACAAACATGGCCTACAGGTACATAGATGGACTATATGAAGAATTGATCTAGGCATTTCTCTAAATATTTAAATATTTCTTGAAAGGGAAAGCATTGTCAATATAGTATCAAGAATAATGAAGAATTATTTTTAGCATTTCTACATTCTATTCTCTTATTTATTTTCACCTAATTTGTATTATTGCACTCTTTTTCCCCTTGTAAATGTGCATTATAATTATACAAATTATCTTTGTAATTTTGACAACTTATTTTTTCAATTTGTGTAAATTTATAATGTGCTTTTATAAGTAGTTGAAAAAATCCAAATTTTTTCTCAAGTGGTGCTAAATGCTAAAAAGGGTTTTGCACCATTTCAAGTTGTAATTTCTCATTGGTGTTTTTTTAATTTTTAAAAAAGGAAAAATAGGTGGTTTTTCACCATAACCACCAATTTTATCCTATAAACATATGTTAGGGATTCATAATAAGGTTTCAAAATAGATAAAATTTTATCAAATCATTGTAAAGGGAGATCAAACATTCTACTTTTTAGAATCAATACAAAGAGGTGTTCCTAAACTTTGTGTTAGTAATATCTTTTAAATTATGTCTTTCATTTAATTCAATGTATCTAATTTCATTTCCATTGTTACAAATTTAAAAATGTTGAGAATGAGAAATTATATTACAAAGTTTCTATCTGGAGTTGTAATTTACATTTCTAATGCATGTGAAAATCTAAGTGGAAATAAAGATAATTTATTTGTTGTTTCTATTAGAAAATACAAAGGAATATTATTTTCTATTATCATTATTAAATAGTTTTATCATGTATGTTTCATATCCATAAATATATTATTATGTATTTTAGAACTATTGAATGAGAGAGATTTTCTCCTTCTGAAAGAAATTTTTTCTCTCAATGGTTTCATCTAGTCTCAGTTTCTAACTTGGGAGTTCATTGCCTAAACTTCTTCCTTCTCTCTCTCACCTTCTCTAAATATTCCTTTCTAAAAAAATATTTTTCATACTTTTACATTAAAATTAATATCACATGTTATAAATTCCTTTGTTTATAAATATTTATTGCTTTCCTATTTTGGCTTTGAATAAAGGTAGCTCTACCTGCTAATAGGAGAGGGGCATTATTACCCATGTTGTTGACGTGAAGTCATCAATTTGTCCTCCTAATATTTTTTCATGCTAATAGTTTTTGGTACCCACTGTGAGGCATGATTTTGAAATTTTAATGCCACCCACATCTTATTGGTTCATATGACTCTACCATTATCTCAAGGACCACTCCAACAACTTGAGTTAGACTTAGAACAATATACTCAGTTAAATATTGTACTAAACCCTAGACAAATCTTTTGGTATTCTAATGAAATATCCATAACTTAGTTTCAAGTTATCTTGACTATCTTAAATCAAGAGTTAAAACATGCTAAAAGATCAAAAATAATCTATGCATGAAGAGAAACATGTAGATTTTATCTAGCACCACAAAATTAGTAAACTCACATATGACCATTCTAGGCCTTCAAAATCCAAATCATCAACTTGGTTTGAACTGGGATTAATCCTAAAAGGAATATATAGGTTCAAGATTTTTATTGTTAACTTTTGATAATAGAACAAGCAACACTCAATTTAATACTATTAGGGTAAAACTAGATATAAAAGAAACACATGATATCATTACCCAAAGGAATTTTGCGATGACTTCAAGAAGTTAAGTGATGAGAAAAAAATGAAGAGTAATTCATATAGCTAATCAAATAATTTTTAAAACTAGAGTTTATTCTCATGATAATTTAGGCACCTCAAGCTCTAGTTATTAAACCTAATCTCAACTGGATAATGTAAACTCCAAAATATATTTCATTAGATTTGAGAAATTTCACTTGGGATAATAATATGCATTTAACACATTTTCATAGAGTAGTTGAAATCTTGGAATAATAATAAGATCAATTTTAACATAGGGAGTATAAGCATTAACTACACATAGAATACAACAAATAAGGCTAGATTAAAGAGCTCTTTAACTTCAATATTTGCCTCAATGCTAGTAAGTTTATTATAAACTAGTAGGAAAGAGATTCACTAGAGATCGTAAGTCAAAAGGTGAAGTTGACCCTTTTTATCAGTTATAAGAAAATTACACCTTCAATTTGAGCCCTAAACAACAAAGAAAGGTCAAAAGAAAAACTAGTGTTCCCTCAACCTCTAAGAAAATAATCTACTTGAAGGAGGAACTTTAACAAGCCAAAGTTTTATCTTATAAATTTTTTTTATTCCCCTATAAGTAGTTTTTTAAACTATGGAATTACCATGGGGAAATGTGATTAGTCCATTAGCTCAAGGATAATTACATGACCTTCCAAATGGATTAAGAAATAACTTTCCAAAATTCCATGGAGATGGAATATAGTGTATAGATGAACACTTTGCAACCTTCAATGTTGCATGTGGTATTTTAGACATCAAGCAGGAAGATGTTACCATTAGGATATTCATGAAAACACTACATGATAGGGATGTAGACTAGTTACCACCTCACTCTAGGATCTATTACTAATTAGAGTACCATGAAGACTAAATTTGAAAACAGATTTAAACTAGTTGAATGTGCCCATATTTTTCTTGCTCAGCTTACACAAATGGAAAAGGAATTTTATGAGCCAATGATAAAATTCATCACCAAATTTAATAGGTTGATAATAAGGTATTGACTACTATGTGACCTATAAAAAAACATGCTTCTTTATCAATTCTCAGTTAGCTGAATTAAGTTATCAAGTGAGGAGGGCTAGAATAGTAGATTTAGAATCAGCCTAAGAATTAGATATTGACACCAAAGATGACATGATAATGTCTAGAAAACTAAAAAAGATACTTTAAAGAATAAGGCTCAAATTTCAAGACAATATTCAATAGAATAACTCTTGTAAAAAATGGCTAATGATATAATGGCCCTCAAAAATAAAATAATTTAGAAGACCATTACAACTCTATACCAAGATATTCTAAGGAGGAACTACATTCTTTTTTAAATAAATCATCCTAGATTGTAAGCTCCTTAACCAAAACTCACAATTGAGGCTCCTCCTCAACAAAACACTAATGCACTATTGAATGTAGCCTTGGAAACTAAAGAAATATTTGGGTACAAAGAAGTTGCAGAAGAAAATGAATAAAAAAATCTAGAACTTCAAGAATGTGAAATTGAAGAACCTGATGGTGAATCTATAAACACATTCCTGGAATATAATTTAGATGAAGATGATTATGAAGAAAGTGTTGGTGATATGAATAGGTAATATTTTATAATTTTCATTAGAACTCAAAATTAGAAAAAGCAGTCTAGTGATTCATTGGAGAAAACTCCAAAGGTTATCCTCCCATGAGGAACTCCCCACTATTACAAATAAAGGGAAAGTAACCATTGATAGGTAGTTTATCTAATTTCAATGTTTCTCAACCTATTAAGACCCCTTCCGGTAATTTACCTACTTTTGGCATAATTGATCATGTCAACAAAACTACGATTCAAATGTCACATGTTGCATACCTAAGAACATATCCAGAGTAGTTGGATAGGTTAATTAATTTTATTAAGGGTAGAGATCCAAATGCTAAAAAGGCTAATTTTAAAGGAATCCTAACTAACCCTATTGATTCAAATCAATTCAGCTCAATGGATACAACCACTTCTAAATCTAATAAATTTGACCCTTTCTACATTTCCCTATTCCTCAAGGAATGAAAAGTTAGTAATTGTAATATTAGCCTCAAATAATGTAATGTCTACCAAATTTAATTATGCTCTTCACTTAAACTATACTAAAACCTTCAAATGTTGTTATTCCATGGTGGTAAAACAAGTTCTTCTCATTGGATAGATTAAGGATGCATAAGTGGCTTTGGCATATTTTCCCCAAAAGTGAATCAAAATTGATATTTTGGTGACATATATTCTAATAGCTTATGTCATTCTTTTGGGTATAAATTTTTTCAAAGAATTGGGAGGTGCAATCCAACTATATTTATCACATGCTATGATTTTTCTTAAAGGATTCAAATAATGTTTGGAGCCTAAATTGAAAATGAAGTACATAGAATAAAAGGTTAATGATCCTAGATCTGATATTTTATATGAATATGTAGGAATTGGTAACTATCTTCTGATGACAAAGAAAGATATAGAGTTACCAAAAATCATACAATCAAATCCTAAATACATTTGGATGATGGAGTTTGATGGTAGTTGTTTGTCAATAGGTTTAGGATTAGGAGTAACGTTGATATCTCTATCTAAGGATTTTTTTTCCTTTTTCTTATAAGTTATATTATAATTTTACCAACAATAAAGTTTAGTATGAAATACTTTTGTAGGGATTTTAGGTAGCATAAGAGATGGGAATTAAGAATTTGAATGTTTTGGGTGACATTGAACTCATTGTGAAATAGGTAAAAGGTCAATACCAAATAAAAAATGATCATCTAAGACATTATAAGAATAAAGTATGTGATAGCATTTAAATCTTTAATGATTTTTGTATCAATACAATTCCTTGAGAACATAATTCTAAATCTAATGTTTTAGTAGTATCAACTTCTTTGATGATTCCCCATGTAGATATTGGTACATAAAAATACATGATTGAAATAATATATAGATTAAACATCCCAGACAATGTAGATAATTGGAAAAATTTAAATGATGGTCAATATATTATCTCCTTTCTTGATAAATTATACATTTTTAGAAATTTATACTTTTAAGGTAGTGATTCCTTATACAAATAATCTTCAGTTCATACGTCAAAAGAGGGAATCATGAACGAACAAGATGAAGAAGGTGTTATCAAGTTGAAAGGAAATAAAATTCTTAAAGGTCTTGCCTCTTTTAAATAATTATTTGATAAACATGATAGATTTATAAAAATTAAAATGCAAAAAGGAAATCTTTATTTTGAAGATTATGAAAAATTAAACATTGGTTGAGAGGAACATCCTAGGTTCATAAATATTGGAAAACATTACTCACCTAAATAAAAATAGAGGTTTGATAGCCTTATCTATAAGTATATTGATATACTCATATATTCATATGTAGAAATTAAGTCTTTTCATCCCAAATAGATGCAACATATGGCTCCTCTAAATCCTAATGCAAAACTTTTAAGACAAAAATGAAGATAATACAATCCTAAAATTGTAGGAACAATTCTTGCCAAAGTGAAAAATATTATTGATGTTCATATTATTTTCCCTATCCACAATTAAACTTAGGTAGCTAAGATAGTACCAATTCATAAGAATAATGATGAGATAAGAATTTGTGTTGATTTTAGAAACCTCAACCAAGCATCCCTCAAAGATAATTATCCACTTATAGTCATGGATCAGGTTCTCCAAGTGGTAACAAGCATTGAGATGCTTTTGATGCTTAATGGTTTCTTAAGATACAATCAAATTAAGATTAACAAGGAATATCAACATAAAAAAATCGCAACACCTTGGGACACTTTTTCATGTAAACAAATTCCATTTGGATTGATTAATGTAGGAGATAATTTTCGAATGTAAATGGATTTGTCATTCAGTGAATTAAAGAATGAAATCATTGTAGTGTATCTCAATGACTTGATAGTTTTATATAAAAAAAGTGATAATATCACTATGAACATTTAGAGAGTCTTTGAAATTTTTCATTTACATGGAATTTCTCTTAACCCTAAGAAATTTGTCTTTAGAGTAATTGAAGGTAAACTCCCAGGTCATATTATTTTGAAAGAAGGAATATAGATTAATCCAAAAAGGGTTCAAGAAATCCAAAAAAAATCTTTTCCTACTAGTAAACTAGGAGTGCATTCCTTCTTTAGAAAAGTGAAATTTTTGATAAGATTCATTCTATATTTTGCTAAGATCACCAGAATTATTGTAGACATGATGAAAGGAAAACCTTCTTTCAACTATAACAATGAAGGTAAAGAGGTGTTTGAAAAGATAAAGACTATTATTTCTTGTGTATTGACATTGGTTTGTCTTTATTTTAACAAAGAGTTCATTATTTATTTCTACACTTTAGAACATACACTCTCATTAATATTGATTCAAAAAAATAATAAGGGTATTGAATATGAAATTTCCTTCATGAGTTAAAATCTCAAATATTATGAATTGAACTATTATCATCAAGAAAAACATGTGTATTCAATATTGAAAGTAACCAAGAAATTTAGGTATAAATATTTCATTCATATTACATGGTAATGGTACCAAGTACAATAGTCAAATATATTTTGACTCAACAAGAACCTAGTTCTAAATGAGGGAATCAGATAACTAAGTGAAAGAATATGATCTATAAATAAAAGCTACAAAAATAGTCTGAGGAAAGGGATTATATGAAATCATGGTAGAATAGGGAGATATTAAATCAAGGTCTTTAAGAGTTTTAGGTGAAAAAGATGATCAAGAGCTTCCTTTGGTATTATTTATCAATTCTACTAATGAATGGTTTTCTAACATTGATTTCTCCCTAATATATAAATAATGTCCTTAACACTTAGATGCTAAAAAATTCAAAAAAATAAAAATAAAAGATAATAAGTATGTCATATGGGATGGCACTCTTTTTAATAATTTTAAGGTGTGTTAATAAGGAACAACAAAAAAAATTATTGCAAGCTTTTCATGATCAGGATTATGGAGGGCACTTTTTTTTCTAAGGTAACAACATATAAAATTCTCAAATCTCATTATTATTTGCCAACTCTTTTCAAAGATTCATATGAATGGGTGAGAAAGTGTGAGGCATGTTAGTAATTTGTAGGTAAAACCAGTTTAGCAGCACTTCCTCTTCAATCAGTGATAGTTGACGAACCTTTTCAGCAATGGGGACTAAATTTCATTGGGACATTGAAACCTCATTAAAAATTAAGTCATAATCATGTTATCACAACAATATATTACTTAAATAGTGGGTATAAGCAATTCTTATTAAATAGACAACTTTAGGAGTTGTTTTCAACTTCATCAAGGAAAATATCTTGGTACAACATGTAATCCAATAGAAAATTGTTATAGATAATGCCTATAACTTTTATTATTAAAATATTATTGAATTTTTATATGGATATGATATTTCCCTATCTCATTTTTCAAATTATCATTTGAAAAGTAATGGTTAAGATGAATCAACAAAAAAACGTATGTTCACAATCATGTGCAAGGTAGTAGGTGAAAATTAAAAGAATGGCACAAAAAGGTAGATAATGCTCTTTGGGTAGACTGTATAACTATGAAAAAAGGATATTGGTATGTTTCCATTCCAATTTTTATATGAAATAGATGTTGTGATTCTCATAACTCTCGAGTTACCTACCCTACAATTATCCAGAGCAATTGAGAATCTAAAGTTTAAAAGCTCACTAGATAAAATAATCTTCTACCTAAAACATTTGGAAGAAAAAATGATATAGGTGGTTGATAATATCATATAAAATTAGGCTCATGTCAAATTTATCTTTTAAAAAAATCCAAAGAAAAGAGAATTCTAATTAGGAGATCTGATTCTACTTTGGGATAGTCATAGAAAATCAAAAAGGAGTCATGGGAAGTTTGATTCACTTTAGATGGGGCCATTTAAGATCAAGAACATTTGTGGTAATAATATTTTTACATAGCGCATTTTGATGGAACTCATCTACCATTGCCATTCAATGATTAATTTATGAAAAAGTATTTCTAATAAAAACCATGTGGCCCTCTTTTATACATATGTGAATATAATTTTGGTTGTGTTTCTTTTCTAGTCTTTATTTTTGGTGTGCACATTATTTTTCAATAAATATAATAGTATATCTATTTCCCCTCCTTCTCCATGTTTTAGTCTTCCTACCAACATATTTATGTTGTCATAATCTCTATTTGGGAACATCATGGGTTGTCACATGATTTGGAAGAGTGAGAGATTAGATAGGTTTTTCATGTAAATCTTCAGAGCAAAGGATTTGACCTGATAGTGCATGTTCATTTCTCATATGATTAAGATGGGTAAACTAGTTGTCAATTGGTTAGATCAGTACATGAAAATTTTTAGAACAAGTGATCTAGCTCAACAACATGTGTTCATATCTCATAAGATTGATATCAATTGATCAGATTAGGATATGAAAGTGTAATAAAACCACTTCTCTCTTTACATTTTATTTTGAGTAAAAACACAACTAAAAATTCCATCACATACACTATACTTTTTAGATATGTGAAAGCACCTATTAGGTTGAGTACCTAACCCTCACATACAATGTCTTCTGACATGTGAAAGCTTTTTGATGGCTTGAAGACCCATCACTTTATTAAAGATTGAGAATTAAAAGATTTTTCAAATCCATCAAAGTTGTTATTAAAGACTCTATTTCCCAATGGATAAATCATAATTGTATGAAACTAGATAATTCAAGTTCTTTTCATTCTTTGCAATTCAAAATTTTAGTCGGAGCCAACTATTTTCATAGTTTTTGAAAATGATAAAAAATTGGTGGAAAATTCAATTTTTAATAAATGGATAAATTTTTTGTATTTCCCATGAAACCATCAAAATTTAAAAAACTCAAAATTTTTAATTAATTAATTGAAAATTTACTACCAATTTACTTTTTACGTTGAATTGTTTAAAAGTGCCTTTGAACATCCCATGAAAAAATCCATTAGCATTCCCCATAATTTTCAAAAATAATATAGTTTTTAATGATTTGTGTAAACACACATTACTTTTTCATAAGTTGTCAAAATTTAAAAAAAAAATTAAACTTCCATGTAATTTGTAAATTTGTTTTGTCTTTGTGCAATTTGAAAAATTATTTTTGGCCTCTCTGTAATTTGAAAATTTTGGGAGTTTTTCATGCAAATTAAAATTGTGTTTTCAGTTTCCATGAAAATTGCAAAAACATTTTAAAGTTCCTTTTTCGTGCAACTCAAAATTTTATTTTTTCAAGTCATACAAATACAAATAACGCTCCCCAAATTGTTCAAATGAAAATTATGTTCTTAAAATTCATGAAAATACAAACTTATACATTGTGAATTGCATTTTTCAATGTTGCAAATTTCCAGTGTAAATTGAAGTATCTTTTTCAAGCATACATGCAAACTTTTTTTTTGTTAATCATGTAAATATAGTTATTTTCTTGGGTAGTGTTAATGTAAGTTTGTCTTCCATTCAAAAATATATTTTCAATTTACATGCACATTATGGCAATTTTAGCATTTTAAAAATTGAATTTCCATTTGTGTTTTAATCAACATATATCAAAAAAAAATTCAATCTCAAAAAAGGGAAATAAATTGATGAAAATAAGGGATTTTTGGTCATTAAAATTTGCAAAGGTTTAAAAAAAATATTTTCTAGATAAAAAAGGAATGCCTTAATCATAAAAAGAGGTGAAAGGTATACAAAAAATTTCAATTCTTTCTTCCTCTCTCCTCTTTGCCACAACAAATGACTTGTATTCAAGTATTACAGGAAGTTTAAAGAGTGGTTTTGAAACTTTAATCTCTCCCAAAGAGGTTTTGTATATCCATTCATACACCCTATCAATAAGTAGATTTATTGACAAAAGTGAAAATTTTCAATAAATATTTTAATTCCTCCAATCATGAGCCATATGCCATAGGGAAAAAGAGCATATTTATTGATAAATTTAATTTTTTTTTCGAGCTTCTAAGGCCATATGACCTATAGTAAAGTCAACTTTAAAAAAAAATCAATCTCCTTTAGCCATACATGAATTGTACAACCTACTAAATAATTGTCTTTGGGAAAATTTTAAATTTTTTGGGTATTTTACACTCAAAGTGTTGAGTCGTATTGCAGCCATATGATTGATTGTATGCTCATGGAGGAGAGTTAAAGAAGTAAATAAAAAAGGGGAAAAGAGATAAATTTTTATTTAATATTTTTCATATTCCATTTTTTTAAAAAAAATCCATGAATTTGAATGGCATGGCTCTGGATTATAGGAGGAAGATGTTAAAAAAGTTGATGAGGTTTTCTAGTAAAAGTTTGATTTCATCAAATTGGTAAAAATAGGAGATAAAATTGGTGAGGGTGAATTTTTGATCATTTCCATTCACAAATTGAAGATTGCATGGGAACGAGACTCCCATAAAGAAAGAATATGTCATTCCATAGGAAAAGCTGAGCATTGATAAAAATTGAGGGATTTTTAAATTGTATAAATTTAAAAAATCACAAGGTAATTTTTTAATGAAAATTTGATAAAAGTCATGATGAGCTTAGAAATTTTATTTTTTGTTAAAAATCAATTGGCAATTGATTTTTAATTTTTTTGGCCAAATCAAGAATAGGGAAAATATTTTAAAAATTAGATATATAATTTTCATAATTTCTTCGATTGATTTCTATTGGCCAAATGTTTTGCTAAATAATCAATATAAAGGAATTTTACAGGTGAAATTACAAGCAAGGAAATTAGTCAAAGGAAAATCTAATTTCATACAGAGAACATTAAAAATACACTATAGTAATTTTCATAATAAACTTATGAGTACAAACTTCCATTTACATTTTTTTCATTTTTCACAAATAAGAAGCTTTTCCACAAAATTTTCAAATTGTCAGTTTTCTTATCAAATTGATGTCTTTGTATTATACACTAGAAAATGAGATTTTGAGTAAAGACAAACAAATCATGAAGTATCAATTTTAGGGCATAACACTTCCTTTTCCATTGGAGCCAATGTTGGAAATATCATTGATACTAATCTAGGTCACATTAACTTAGATGAGTTTTGAGAAAGAATGAACACAATGCATAAAATAGATTTTGGTCAAAGTATTTATGATAGTGGATTGGAATAGGATGAAGAATTATCAATGTCATTATTATCTCTTGAGTTATTTTTGATCATGGAAAATAATCATAACTCAGAGACAAGAGAGGAAAGATATTTTTAAGGGGAGTTAGTAGTGAGTTTTATTCTTGAATAAATTGACAATGTTTTTCACCTTCCAGATCATGAATTCTTTATGTATCTAACCCTTGAGTATTCTCAAATTTTTTGAGATGACAATAGTAAGTTATGTTCTAAAAAAATTAACAAATCATGATTGAAAAAGCTAAAACATTCCTCCACACAAATTCTAATTTTTTTTTCAAAGATCCAATTTTAAAAATGAGATAAGTGGCAAGATCACATTATTGCATAAGATAGTGGGAACTCAAATGGTAAATAAATTTTAACTTGGATGTACATATTTATTTTTATCATCCTTATAAATAAGTAGTATATCAATTGAGGTAAGTTTAGTAGTGATGCCATTCAAGAACAACTCATGGAGGTAAAAGTCACATCAAAATTATATATGACTATGTATCTCATTTATGGTGTATCAAGTTGAATATATTTTGATATATTGCATATAGTGGATGATTTTGGGAAAGTGTTTTACTATTTTTGAGATACTAAGTGTTTAATTTCCAAATTAGTAAAGGGGTTTGGATTATGGTTAAAATCAGTAAATGAATGTACCTTGATTAACCTATTAATTTATTGAATCTAAAACGTCTTAGTTAATTTCTAAAAATAGTAAATATGAGGGAAGATAGTAAACCTTAGCTTGTTCAAGATTAAGACTAAAGAATTAGAGATTGATATTTGCTAAGTTGATTGAGTATACTATCATAAATAAGACCCAAAAGTCTATTTTATATCTGGATAGTAGTGTTAGAAATTGGACACTTTAGGGTCCAATGTTATAGTCCTATTTTTGGTGCTATAGTCCTTTTGAACTGCTTTTCTTGATCTTTTTGGGTTCTATTCATCTACTCTAGGAGACCCTACATACCAAATTCTAGGTCCTAAAAGTCATCATAGCTCAATTTAGGTATATTTCAATCTTCAATACTTGTACTTACCTACACACATGGAAACAACAAAATAGATCAAATGTCAAAAGGGGAAAAACTAGGTTAGGGGAAGAATGATCACACAATCTAAAACCCTTGCTATTCTGATTGTTGCCTACATTAACCCTCAAGCTAAGGTCTTAGATCTAGTGTAGTTCTACCTTAGGGAACATGCTTAGTCAATGTACATGACTAATACATGAATGAAATTTGCTTACGCCCTTCTTTGATCAAGCATGCAAATCAAAGTATGATATAGAAAAGTTGAGTTATACTATTGACTGATTTTTGTTATCTAATGTGCCAAACTAGTAAGTGTTAGATATTAAATTCCTTGTGAAGTCCTTTATATATGAGACTCATTATTTTGAAATTGGGAGCTTTATTTTCATTTTCCTAATAAATGGAAAAATTAGGAATGAAGAAAATAAAGGGGATAGGACCTATCTGGTAGATAAAACTAACTATTGGGGTTCATATTGACCTTAGAAAATAGAGATATAAATTAGACACCCTAGGTGTCAATGCTATAGTCTAGTTTCTAGTGCTATTGTCAAGGGGATTTGAGACCTAAGGGGATGGGTCAGGGTCCAAAAGAGGTCTCTAGGCCTGGAAGAGTCAAACCTAGTAAGCTACGAATGATTGGGAATTAGCAAAGAGATTTCTAGGGAATATAGTGAAACAAAGATAAGATAGATAAAAAGACATGAATAAATATGAACAAAGCTCATATTCTCTAGTCAGAGTCTCTTATGAAAGGACCATGAAAAGACATAATATCTATGTTTAATTGACCAATTTAGGGTGATTAAATTTCTGCCCCTTTTATTCTAATGATGTAATGAAATGAATTACTAGAGTAAATGAAAGAAAGAATATGTGTACTTGGACTTACTTGTGTGAATATAAGTGTGATAAAAGGATCCAACTTCCTAGCCAAGAAAGTGGATTGAAGAACTGAAATAGCGCTTAGAGAAAAAGGAGGAATCCATGTAATAGATTCCCCCTATAATGATCTTAAATAATGCCTAGAAAAGAGAAGGAATCCATGTAATATATGCACTCTATACTAAATTTGAATAGTGCTTGAAAAAGAGAAGGATTCCATGTAATAAATACCCCCTATACTGAATCTAAATAATTTGAACTAGATTTGAGAAGTGGTCAGAGGTCTAAAACTAATGTTTTCCTCTATCCCACAAAAACTCCTAAGTCTGAGTAAGACTATGAACCAATCATTGTAGATGATCATGTGGTCCATCTTGGTGACAACCTAAGTAATGTCTAGGTGTATACTAAAACTATTGGTAAATGTGTAAAAAGAAAATGGCATGTCCTACCATCTCAGTTTGTATAAACCTAGAAAATGAAGGACATAAACATCTATGATATTCCCTTGAATCTAGTATGTGAGTGATGTATTTAATAATTTGTAAATTTGTATATCTATAAACTAAAGGTGTATCCCTCTAAATGTTATGTGTAATGCTGAGTGACCCTAATGTAGTTTGAATCATTATATAATTTGACTAATATGAGCTGATTAATGCTAAGTAACCCCTAGAGTATGAAGCACTTGTGAAATCTTAGACCAATCTGAGTTGAGTAATGCTAAGTGACCCCTAGATTTTGAACCACTTGTGAAATCTTGACCAATCTGAGTTGAGTAGTGCTAAGTGACCCTTGGAGTCTCAACCACTTATGAAATCTTAACTAATTTGAGTTGACTAATGCTAAGTGACCCTTAGAGTTTGAACAACTTGTAAAATTTCAACCAATTTGAGCTGAGTACATAGTGTTGTTAATCTAGATAATGAAGGTGTAAAAACCATGTTAAGTGACCCATGTAGTCTAAATCACTAAATGTTTTGACCATTCTGAGTTGAATCTTGATAGTTTGACTATTAGGTGTGCAAGAAGCATGATGTACTAGATAGGTATACTAGACAAACTTGTGGGAGTAGGGATAGTATAAATTATTCCCCCCTTTTTAGGGAAATGGATGATATTCAAGATAGAGGATGTTGGGCCAAAAATGTTGACTAGTGAAAAGATGTATAGAAACATGGTTGGTACGTAATTTGATTAAATTAAAGGTTCATTGTTTGAATTGATGAGATTAAATTACTAGGATTGAAAGGTATCTTTGGTTGATTAGGATCAAAATTGACATCTAGGTTTTATGAGTTATATAGGAGCTATCATGCCATGGTAGACAAATGAGGTAAGAATATATTGAATGGGATAAAATTTTAATTTGATCAAATAGGATAGGTCGTTTGAATGTTTTAAATGGGTGTCTGATTTGTAGGGACTAATCTGGGTACCAAATAGGTGTATATATGTGTGTGTTGTATTAGATAATTAATTTATTAGGAGATCAAGTCCTACTTTATTGCAAAGGTGCCAATGGTATAAGTCTATAGAATAAAATGGTTTGCGAAATGGAGCTATGAAGTTTAATTTATGGGAAAAATAAGATGTTTCTTTTTTGCTTAGAAAGGGGTTTGATATAATAAGGATTTGACTAATTTATGATTCATTTTCTCATTACATAGTAGGAGATTAGAGTTATAGAGTGAGAAGATGCTGAGGAGATGAGTACCCACCTTGAATCATTATGAGTAGTTGGTTGCACAAATTTAGATTGGTAAAATGATTTCCTTGGTGAGGTGGTGGATGTGCAAGGTGAGGCATGTGCTAAAGTTAGTGGTGGGGATGATGTGTTCTAGGAGACTATTATTGAGTCTAAACTATGTGATCTTACATGGCATGTTCCTAATGATGCTATGGAGGAGTGAAGTGGTGGATTTACAAGGTGAGGCATGTGCTAAAGTTAGTGGTGGGGATGATGTGTTCTAGGAGACTATTATTGAGTCTACACTATTTGAGATTACATGGCATGTTCTTGATGATGTTATGGAGGAGGTTTTGATATAGAGAGCTATGGTTATGGTTGGTGTTTATTCTCACTTTATTGACCTAGATGCTATAGATACAACTACCTATGCTATGGAAATAAGAGAGAGAGAGAGAGATGAGCTGAGAGCTGAGTGATAAAGACACAGGATACCTCCTTTAGATTATGAAATGATGATCTCCAAGATTGTTGATGACTATATGGATCTTCAATGGTGACATATAGATTTACATGAGGTGTATGGTCATTTATTGGAGTGAGATACTTGGTGCAAGAGGCATTCAAGAGCTCGAGGAGGTGAAGAGTCATCAAGTGCTAGACATGATTATAAGACCAACACTAGAGGAGAGAGTGAGACTGAGAGTGAGGGCATGACCTGTATTTATGATTTATTAACCCTGACATAATGTACATATTTTTGAGAACTTCATGATATATATATATATATATATATATATATATATATATATATATTGGTTTGATTTTGAAACTCCTGTTAAACTCACATTATGGTTTCTAGAATATACTGGTATTGCAATGTTTTGATTTAAAATAATTTATTTGATGTTGATGTTAAAGTTGTATATTCTTGGTAAATGGTATTTGGGATATGTGATTTGATTATTTTGATATATTTGGTAAGATGATATTTAGGACATATTTGGATTTAGTTGTTTGATTTATAATCATATGTACATGAAAATCTTATTGGGTTTTTGTAATTGGTAAAATTGATCTAGTTAAGTGAATTAGTTTGTAATTAGGTATAAGGAAGGTTTGGATTTTGAGATTGGTAACTTGTTTAGATAAGTTGAATTGTTTCAAGATTGGTAAAAGGTTTATATTAGTTGATTTGGTAAGATCTAAACTTTAATAGGTTGGTTCTTGGCTAGGGATGGCTATCTAGGATTGGGAATGTTAGTTGTTAGTAGAAGGGGAAAGTAATATAGCCTTGTGTGTGTATTACCTTCCCAAGAGTGGCTCAAGAATACAATGGTTAGCTAGACCTTTGGATCCATCATTTCCATGCTAAGCGAATCTATAAACTGATGTTGAAATGACTCTATGGTGTACCACACTCTATTAAAACACTATCTAAATCCTGACAACTAAGTGAACAAGTGCCCATACTGCTCATGATATGTAAAACCATGTCCTCAACCTGATGTTGGATGTGATCCACTAACTATAATAGGTTGTGATAAATCTAGATAATGCAATCTGATTGATTATGTTGTTGACCCTTTATTTTGTAGAAAATGCTCATTGTATCTCAAATGTAGTGGATTACTGTGTGAAATAAGACCTAGAAAGTTTGTTCAAAGTGAATATCTCTCTAAAAATTTAGTTTGTTGTGGTGCCTATGATTCTATTAGATATGTATATAGAACTCCACTATGTATACCATGGACTACACTATTATATGTAGGTTGTTTGTGTTGTACTAGTTTCCAAACTTTTTTAATAGATGGAATACGAGATCTCCTGTGAGATTCTATCTTAAAACTTGCATTGTGCTCATGATGAGTAATCGATGATTCCTATAAAGGAATGTCCTAGGATGACTCAATCATGGAGGAATGAGGTATAGGGTTCTATAATGGAGGAGATCTTTCTGTCTCCTATGTGAATGCTATAATACCATCATCAACACATCTAGAACTGTAGTCTTAGATTCTAAGATAGGTATCTATATTGTGTCCATAGATATGATGATAATTATAAAAGGGTCGGTATGGATATCTATGTAAAAGATGTGGATCTCACCAATGAGTAAAAGGTAATTTAATTAACCTCCTATCTAGTAGTGTTGATAATATGATAGATGGGATATCCCACTTTGAATCAAATTGTAGTGGTGTTAGTTGGTAATTCTGTAGATTGCGTACTAAGAGTGGTATTTTGGAAACTTGTTCTTTGTTCTTGATTATTTGTTTTTTTGGTTGTGGTCTCCTATATTGTCTAAGACATAGTGGATATTGAGTGGTAGGATCTATATTTAAAGATGATACTATGAATTCTAGAGTGATCTAATCAATTGAATCTACCTCAATCAATCCCAATTTCTTTTCAAATTCTAGAATTGTGTAAATGCTCAAGGAGAGGTTGGTGAAGGACCTTGATAAAGATATGTTGAACCTCTAGATTTGTTGGCTTGTATATCAACTTAACAAATGAGTCTTAAATATTAATATGTACTTACTTACTAGATCTAAATAATTTTGATGTAGTGTGGCAAGTTTCTCATATGTAGCACAAGGGCCCATGTTTATATTGTAGATACTGAGAAAAGTCTCCTCTAAGTCATCATATGTGTGCAATGAACTGATGGGGAGTAGATGAATGAACCAATTTTGTGCTTCTCACACTAATGTCTACTGAAACAACTTGAGTAGAATCAAAGGGCTTGCATGAGTTGGCAAAGCCTTCTGAAAGGCTTGAAGATGTACGAATGGAACTCCAATTCCATCAAAGTGAGGTAATGATGGTGTCTAGAAATGCTTAGGCAATGTAGATTTTATGAATGTCTTTGGAATAGGGTTACCATGTATATCACCGACATCCATATAATATTTATAATCTTTGTTTTCTAGTGTAAGGAGATGTACTTGGTGTTGTAATTCACCAACTATATGCATTAAAGAGAGGATCTCCTCAGATGGTACATTAGTATCTTGAAGTGGTTCATTTAATCATTGAATTTGATTACTAATTTTAACCATAGGAATGCTACATTTAGTAATGGGATCATAAAGAGGTAGTGTGCTCACTTCAACCTTGGGAGTAATGGTATCTTGGACCTTGGGAGATGGATGTGGGATACCATTCTCTTTGGGTGATGGGTGAGAATTGGGTTCCACTGTAGTGAGGAGTGACTTGGGGGATTCCTTGGTATCTTTATTTTTTATTGAATCACATTTTAAATTAGTAGAAGATGTGATTGTAATATTAACATTTGCATGATTGGAAATAAAATCATTCATAGTTTTAGAATCAACATTTTGGCATGCACGAGACTTGAGAGAAGGGTTAGAAGCATGAGATGCAGTTTCTTCTTCATTATATACATAGTAATCATCATTATTCCATGAATTATCACAATATTCATTTTTGTTCATTTGAAATAAAAGAATTTGAATCATAATTTTCAAATTCATCTTCATTTTTGTGTTCATTTCCATGTTCACTATTGTATTCATAATCACTTTCATCATTTATAGAGAGAGGTGAAAGAGAAAGATTTGATTCATTTTTAGTATGCAATAATTTATCATTGGAATCTAGAATATTATATGTATCTATACTATCCATTGATGGAATATATAAATTTTATTCATTTGTAACATGAGAAGTAAGAGTATAAAAGTTATCATTTGAACATTCTTTTGAAAGAGTAGAGTTAGGAACACATAATGCATCATTTGAACTATGTTTTGGTAATTTTATTCTATTGCATTTATATTATTCTTTTTCAATCATAGTAGTAGCAAATGGTAGAGAGAAATTAGGTTCACATGGAAGTAGATCATCACCAATGAGATGTTCATTTGAAAGTGCATGATTATTTTGTGCATTTTGTGCGTTGTGCCTAGGAGAATGAGGTGAGAAGTGTTTTTCCCATTTAGTAGAAGTATTATTTTGAGAAGGAACCAAAGAGATAGGTTTAAGAGAAAAATATTCATCTATTTGTGATTCATCCTTATCATTTCATACATCATCATATGCTTCATTACAACCATAGTCATTAAATTCACTATAAATGAAATCATTTTCTATAGTTTTAGCTAATATACAATTTTGTGAATTTGTCCAACCATTGTCATAATTGTAAAAAAAATTGAGAATTTTATCTAAGGGATGAGAAGAAGGAATTGCCTTTGTGGCCATTTTATTACCAAAGAGAATTTAAAAAATTACTATGAAGCAAATAAATGCACAAAGAAATACTGACATTGAATTTTGAAAATTAATTTTTGATAACCCAAATAATTTGCAATAAATTAAGATTATTTTTCTAATAATTGCAAGGGAGGGTAATTTGAGGTTTGAGGACCTAGTTTGGGAGTCTAGGGGTTTTAACTAGGGTTTTAGAATTTTTGAAATTTAGGAAATAATTATAAATTCTAAAAATTATTTGAAATGGAATAATTTCATATAAATTTATTAAAAAATTACAATTTGGAAAATTAATTTTTTTCACAAGAAACTATTGATTTTGAAATTTTGAAATAATTTTTGGTAAGGTAATGATTTTACAAAAAATCCAAAATATTTGTCTAAAATTAGCAAGGAGGTAGGCTTGTTATTAGATGAACTAGTTTTGAAATCTAGGGTTTTAGTGAATTTATTGAAAATATTTAAATTTATTTATAGCTTTTTAGTTTTAAATTTAGGAAAAATAAAGAAAATATTGCTAAAAATAAAAAATAATTATCCCTAAGGTTTTTGGGGTTTTTGTATGAAAATTCAAAGTAAGTCAAGTTCACCAAATGCTTTATTATTTTTGGTAAAATAAGTGTTTAATTTCATAATTAGTAAATGGGTTTAAATTATGGGGAAAATTAGTAAATAAATGTTCCTTGATTAACCTACTAATTTTTTGAATTTAGAAGTACTTAGTTAATTTATAAAAATAGTAAACAAGGGGGAAGATAGTAAAACTTAGCTTGTTCTGGATTGAGATAGAAGAATCAAAGATTAATATTTTTTGAGGTGATTAGGTAGAATATCAAAAATAGGACCCAAAAGTCTATTTTCTATCTAGATAGTAGTGTCATAAATTAGACACTTTAGGGTCCAGTGCTATAGTATTATTTTTAGTGTTATAGTCTTTTTGATCTACTCTTCTTAATCTTTTTGGGTTCTATTCATCTACTAAAGGAGACCCTACATACCAATTTTTAGGTCTTGGAAGTCATTTAAGCAGATTGTAGGTCTATTTCAATCTTAAATACATGTACTTGTCTATGCACATGGAATCAACAAAATAGATCAAATGCAAAAAGGGGAAAAATTGGGTTAGGGGAAGAATGATCACATAATCTAGAACCCCTATTGTTCTTATTGTTGCCTACTTTAACTCTCAAGCTAGGGTATCAAATCCAATGTAGTTCTCCCTTAAGGAATGTGTGTAGTCAATGTGTGTGATTTATGCAAGAATGAAATTTACTTAGGCCCTTCCTTGATCAAGCATGCAAATCTAAGTGTGATGTAGAGAAGTTGAGATATAATTTGACTAATTTTTATTATGTCTAATGTGACAAAGTAGTAAGTGTTAAATATAAAATGCCTTATGAAGTACTTTATACAGGATTCTCATTATTTTAAAATTGGGAGCTTTATTTGAATTTGGTTGACAAAGGGGAAACGTAGGAATAAAAAAAAGAAAGGGACTAGGACTTATCTGGTGGAGAAAACTAATCATTTGGGGTCATATTGACCTTGGACAATAGCACTAAAAATTGAACACCCTAGGTTTCAGTGCTTAAGTCCAATTTTTAGTGCTATTATCTAGGGGTTTTAGGACTTGGGGGGATGGGTGAAGGTCTAAAAGATGTCTCTAGTCCTGAAAGGGTCAAACTTGGTAAGCTACAGATAATTGGGAATTCACAAAGATATATCTAGGGAATATAATGAAACCAAGATAAAATAGATAGGAATTGACTAAATACAAACAAATCTCATATTCTCTAGTCAAAGTCTACTATGAAATGACTGTGAAAAGACATAATACGTGTGTTTTCTTGACCAATTTAGGGTGATTACAAAAATCAATGGTGTATGAACTATATATCCAATTAGCATTAAAGTAGAATGCTCATCACTTCAAAAGGGTAAATGATTTATTTATTCATTTCATCATCTAGTTGTTTAAAAATGAACTTTTCAACAACAAAATATTAGTTGAGGCCATTATAGAGATATCAATATAGATAAATTGGTTCATACATCTCTAAACCTTTAGTTATTTTAGAATCAATAGTTGTAAAGTTTCTTCTTATGTATTCCCATGATATATCAATGATATGTGGGCATTGATGGAATTGGTGATACAATTTGTTGAAACACACAAGTTCTTAACAAGCCAATATAAAATAGGGATCAAATTTCCATTCTCAATAGGTAGGTATACTTTCCCTTCATTGGTAAAGGCCAAGACAATTAAACAATACATGTCTTTTTATAATCTCATGATGTTTAAAATTAGGTTTTCATTTAACAATAAGGGCTTAATTGATCATAATATTGGATCTTTGTTTGAACATTTTCCACATTTTGAAGACTATTGGATGGATTTGGATGATGAAAAAGTAGTAAGGATCAAGGACTATTCACTATTTACCATGAGACAAATAGCCAAATTTGGAAAAATTAAAGTTATAAAATAGTTAGTGGATGATGAGGTCACATTGGACCCCATCTTTGAAAAAGAAAGCATCTTGATAAATACATTGCCTGTAACACATTAGTAAAAAAAGGAATATAATTCTCTTAGAAGTAAAACAAGAGTTGTAATTGATATAAATCTTAGGTGGTTGAAAAGAAAAGGAGTGAATTTTGATTTCCCCACACCTTCTGGGGAAGACAAATTTGGTATCTTCTCTAAGCAACATGATGAACCTAAAAAGATAGATGAAACAGTTCCTAGTGGAGAACCTCTAATGATAGAAGAGGCTCATGAAATTGAAGCTACACAAAAAAATATTCAACCACAAAATAATATCAAGACAAAAATAAAAATTTTAGGATAAAATGTTTCTTCTTCTCCTAAAATTTCAATGCCTTAAGAGGTTCTAACTGATAGTTTTCCATTTTCTCAAGAACTGGTAGAGAACACAACTCAAGAAATCTTGGCTTTAAATTATATAATGTTCCATATGTCACCTACTTTCAAATTTCAAGAGGTTACTCATAACTCTTCATCTCATCCCTTGAATTTTGAGTTGCCTCTCATCCTTTCTCCAAGAATTCCTTTTGATACAATCAAAACATAAGATAAAATTGAAACATATTTCCAAGGTGTCCCAAATAATAAAATGCCTTTAACTCTATGTAGTCTTATTCCACCACTCTCAACTTATATCCCATTACCTTCCTCAAGCATGATAAATTTAGACTGGTTGTCCATATTAGTGAATAAAATAAGAAAAAATGTTAAACCTAAGGAGATAAATTTTAGAACTTTGACTGTTCCTTTCTCAGAAAGGCTGAAGAAAGCAAGAACAATTTCATGAATGGTGATAGATGGAAAGGGATAAAAATATGTGGAAGTGGCCATTCCTTCAATTGAAATGAATAATAAATCATGATTAAAGACTAGCAGGTATCAAGTTTTCATTTGGGGAAATCAACCAGAGAAGGGATCAAAGGGGATGTATAGTTGAAAATTGGTACGATTGTTGAAAAAATGTATAAAGACAAGGCCATGAAATATGAACTAAAATAAAAGGTGGAATAATTTAACTAAATAATATAGATACTTATTAGGTTAATTCAACTAGATATCACTTCATTAAGTCTTCATGCTGAGACACTAAAAAAAGTAAGAGAGGTAGGCCAAATGGATAAGGTAGTGAAAGACTAGATTGAAAAAGTTAATGATCAATGGACCTCAACAATTCTCACTGTAGAAATGATATTCTCTAAAATTCAATAAAATTATGAACATATAATGACAAAGGAAAGTGGATATGTTGAAGAGAAACAAAATTAGGAGGAACTCATTCCTGAGTGAGTCAAATTTTTGAAATTTCCTTCTATTGATATTATTGAAAAAGGAGTGATCAATAAGGATGAAATTCTCTATCATATTGAATTTATTTTGTCTAATAAATTTAGAATCCAATATCTTCAAGAGTGTCTTTAGAGATTCAACAATGCAAAGTCATTTGGAAGTGACACAATGATAGAAATTGACATTGAGGTCAAGAAGTTGAATTTTCATTTTATCAATGACAAAGATCAATAGGGGAATCTAATTTCAATTGAGACTATAATTATAGAATTTAAAGAGTAAATTTAAGACATTGTTAATCTTACATCTACATTTGGTCATTAAAAACTTCCCCAGTTATCCAAATGTCAAGTGAATGTGGATAATTTGAATATGAAAATAAACAATCTCCAAGGTAAGCTCTAAGAAATGAAAGAGTTAGACTACTCAGTAGACATTACTATAGGTACACAAATGGACTATATGATGAATTTATCAAGGCATTTATCTAAGTATTTGATGATTTCCTAAAAGGTAAATAATTATCAATACAACAACAATAAGAATGAAGAATTTTTTTTTAGTGTTTTTGCATTCTCTTTTCTTGTTTCTTTACACCTAATTTATATTATTGCACTCTTTTTCCCCTTGTAAATGTGAATTTTAATTATAAAAAATGTCTTTTTAATTTTTCTAACTTGATTTTTCATGTTGTTAAAATTTATAATGTTCTTTTTCAAGTATTTTAAAAACCCCAAATGTTTTTCTCAAGCAACGCTAAATGATAAAAATGTTTTTTACACCATTTCAAGTTATAATTTCTCATTGGTGGTTTTATAATTCTATAAAAAGGTAAAATTTGTGTATTTTTAGAATAAACACTCATTTTATCATATAAATACAAGCTATGGATTCATAAAAAGGGTTTTAAATAGATAAAAGTTTGGCAAAGCATTGTAAAAGGAGATCAAACATTCTACTCTTCATAATCAATACAACTAGGTGTTCCTAAACTTTGTGTTAGTAATATCTTTTGAATTATGTATTTTGCTTAATTCAATATATCTGATTTTCATTTCTATTATTAAAAATTCCAAACTATTGATAAGAAGGAATTATATTACAAATTTTCTATCTAGAGTTATAATTTACATTTCCAATGCATGTGAAAATGTCGGTGGGAATAGAGATAATTTATTTATTATTTCTATTAGAAAATAAAAAGGAATATTATTTTCTATTATCAGAGTTAAATAGTTTTTTGGTATTTGTTTCATATCCCTAAGGATATGATTATGTATTTTTAATCCATTAAATGATAGAGATTTTCTCCTTTTGAAAGTCAAAATTTAGCTCAACATTTTTGTCTAGTCTTAGTTTCTAACTTGGTGAGTTTGTTGTGTAAAATTATTCCTAATATCTCTCTCCTTATATACATATTTATTTCTAAAAAATCCTTTTCATACTTTTAGGATAAAAGTACTACACCATGATTTACATTCCTTTATTTGTAAATATTTTTTGTTTTCTTAGTTTGGCTTTTAATAAAGGTAGCTCTACCTGCTAATAGGAGAAGGAATTTATTCCCCATGTTATGGAATTAAAAATTCATCAATTTGTCCTCCTCACAAATTTTCACACCAATGCAACCCTAAAAACAAACTTTAGTCTCTAAGTGGGTGAATCCAAGCATGATCTCAAGGTCTCCCAAATAGATCTAAAACATACAATTGGATACTAATTTTACTTTTAAATGGATTATGGAATGTAAAACCCTAGTTTTTAAAGGTTATATAATAATAAATCAAGGAATACATATGCAATAATTATAGCCTTTAATTTTTAAAATATTTGATTTATCTTATTTACTAAATGTGAAAAGGATGAGATAATTAATTAGTTATAAGAATGCCTTCCAATAGGAATGAAAATATGAAATTGGTAAAAAAATAGATTTGAATGTCTTCTATAGGTTTCAAGTGTCATAAATATCCCTAGACGTTAGCATGGTTAGTCATATAGTATCATGGTGTGCTAGCATATAAGGCAGTAAAACATTGTCCTTTAGAATATATATGAATGTTTTTTGGGTTTTTTAGATCAGGTCCTATTCCATCTATGGTCAAAATTTCAAGTCTATGCAATAAATAATTTTTTCTCATAACTCTATTTTCCTTTAAATATTCTAGTTTTTTATGCTTGTGAGGGTTTGAATGGACATCATGAGAAAAAAGGGTTATTAGTTATTATTGTCACTTGAACTTACACCTAATGAGGAGATAGGACAAAATTCTCCTTGTTAAATTGAAATAATAGAACCATCTTAGGGTTGTGGGTATCCCTATTAGGAGGTGGATCTCTAAATTAGGGGCTAACTCCCCTTGATGCATCAAGGGGAGTTAGCCCCTAATCTAGAGATCCACCTCCTAATAGGGATACCCACAACCCTAAGGTGGTTCTATTATTTCACTTGAACAAGGAGAATTTATCAAGGGGAGTTAGCCCCTAATCTAGAGATCCACCTAACTCCCCTAAGCTATTCACTAAACCTACAATTCTATTTGACACTTCTTGTTGACCTACAAAGAGAAGTCTTTAAACTCACAAGGTACTAGGAAAATTGACATGTGAAGGTAAGTTAAGATACACTTGCACAAGATAATAAACATCACATACACTTGGAGAATTCTTAAATGAGGTAAAAAATATCTATCTTTATTAATTTAATACAAAATTTTGGCAAAGCCTCACCATACCCAAGTGGAGAGATAAAAACAATGGCTAAGAAGGCCCAATTTATAGAAGAAATGGGAAGATAGATAGAAGGAAAGTCCAAGAGTCACTTAAACATGTGTCACCAAGTGAAAATTAGTTACAATTGCATGTGAAAGAGGGGTGAGGTGAGTCATGCCATGTCAAGAGGTATACTTATCAAAAATAATTCATAAAAATGGTGAAAATTGTCATAAAACTTTCAAAATTGGCACAGGAAACTACCTCCATCAAAGACCACCCATGAATGTTTGAAACCAAAAATAGGAGAGTCGACACATAGCATTATTTGAAGGAAATGGAGATCATGATGATAGTTATAAAATTTTCCTTCTAAGTGATAGCTATCCTCTGGACACCTATTTTGTCAATTTCATGTAAGGTTCTTGATTTAGGTTAGCTGCCAATAACAACTTGAATCATCGACCTACCTATTTTTCACTTGTTTTGTCTACACCAGATGCTTGAGATCTTGCCATTTTTCACCTCTATATTTGATCTAAATTTCTTACCAAGTCTTTTTGAGTCTAATGGCTATTTTTCATAGTTTTAAATTGATATTTTGTGGGCCATCATCCTTCAGGTATTTTCTTTGGACTTTTGTTTCCCTTAGACTTCTTATTTCCCTCAGACTTCTCCTAAAAGAATTCATTCCTCAAACTTTTCCTTTAGACAATTCTATGGATAATTTGTTATGAACAATGTTTCAATATTTTTTAAGTGCCTTTTTAAAAAATATGTCTGGACCATCTCTCTGAGGAATTGACTCTTTTTAGAATCCTAAAAATGACCCTTTCAGCTTGAGAAGTATCCTTTCAAAACTTTTGTTTATTCCACCTTCCCGTGAAAACAATCTTTTAGTCTTTTTATAAGTGTCTTTTCAACTTTCTAAAAATACCCCTTCAAGAAAGTTGAAGTTCTTTTCAGACTTTTGTAAAGTACCTTTTGGCCTTCTTGCAAATGCTCTTCAAAAAAAAAAATTGAAGTGCACTTTGGAAAAGTTGCTTGGGACATTTAAAAAAAAAGTATCCTTCAAAAAGAATGAATTGGACCATTTCCTATAGAAGAACCCTTTAGAACTTGAAAACTACCCTTCAAAAAAGTTGAAAATGATCCCTTAGCCTAAAAAGGTCCTTCGAGGAAATTGTTCAGATAATTTTCTTGAAGTAATTAATCTTTATCTTCAAGAAATTTGTCTTAAACAAATTGTCTACAAGAATTCAGTGCTTTGGCCAAATGAAAAGTCCAAAAAAATAACACTTCACTCAAAAATAAAAGACCCAAAAGGATTACTATGCAAATGCATATTAATAGACCAAAACCAAACTTTTCAAAAGAATTGGACTTGTGCATTTGTTGTGGGCTTTGTATAAAACACTTTTTTTGAATGAAACCTGCATGTTGGACCTAGCCAAAGGTATAAACTTAGGTGACTAAGTTTTTAAATAGGGGTGCCCAATTTTAGCTTGAAGGGCCAAAATTTGGTCAATAGTTATGATGTGTTGAACATGTGAGCCATACCCCTATATGGGAGCACTACCTACATACCAATAATTAGAGGAGGGATCAAGTTTGATGTAGTTTTTACACCTATGTGATATGTGTGAATGTCTATGAATGCTAGAATGCCTAAGTGTGAATACATGAGAGGATGCCTTGGAGGCCACTTGAGATTTGGATATCTATACTAGGGATAGATTAGTGAATGTATGGGCTGAGTCAATACAATATTAGAAGAATTGGGAGCTTTACCTCAATATAAGGTGGTACTTTTGTGTGATTCTCTTTGATAATGTCCACCTAGGGTATAAGAGTGTGAAAGTAGTGTTTATATAGTGTTATGATAAAAATTACTTAGGAGGGTGACTTAAGAATAGGTATAGGTTTAACTTAATCCTTTTAAATAGATGAAAAAATACTTTTTATAGGGTGTAGGGGCTTAAATCACTAAGGTATTCCACCATTATGTGTCTCATATAGTGTTTTATAGTCCTAGTTGCTATTTGTGAGGACTATGTTACTAAAAGTGGATCAAAAGGGCCCTTAAAATGGGATAAGTTCTATACTATAGATAAATTAGCCTCAAGTGACACTCCAAGGCATGGATCATTAAATTTAATGTCTACATTCCCCTCGTGTATTCTAAAAATGCAAAAAAGTGAATTGATTAGGATAAATGAAAAGAAACATATATGGTCTTACCTAAGAGGTAAAGCTCATGAATCTAGGTTTGAGTCTATGAAGCATGCTCCATTATGTGTCCTATAAATAAAACATGAATCAATCAATCCTTAATTAATACTAAAATTAAAGACAAAAGTGAGATAAGAGATAAAAGAAAGAAGAAAGGAACAAGTACACGTTATTGGGTACATGAACCAATTCTAAAACATGGGGACATATTGTGTGTACATGCATATGGTGAATAAATTGAACTAAGTTGATGGATTACTCGATACACATGTGTAGGTGTCATAAGAACTCAAGTTAGCCTTAACTCCATCATTTCCCACCCTTTGTAGATCATAATATGTGAATAACTTGGATTGGACTAATGGATTTTCCAACCCTCCTATGTAGGTGGCTCAATAACTCAAGTAGGCTATGAATCCATCATTGCATACCCATGTGTTCTAGATGCATATATAACTAAGACTATGTAATGTAGCTAAAGTTGTGTGATGTAACTAAAACTATGTAATATGGCTCTGGGGTCACTTAGAAATTTTGAAATGAAAAATGGTTTAAGGACCATTTGTGCACTCATATATGTAGCTCAGGGACTACTTGGTAATACCAACCACTATAGACAAAAAGAGGAATCAATCTAGTGTACATTTTATGTAAATTGTGTCTAAAATAACAACATGGATAATGACATGTAGTTTCCATTCCATCTACTAGTACTAATGTCAAACTAAACATATGGAAATAATATGCCACACACATGCACCAAATTGAATGCTTGTGCATATGGATTCTAGACTAAGTCATAATAATCTGTGTTTGATTATATAAAACTAAAATTGGAGTGATCATACCATGCATGTTTTCCCTAATATGAGCAAACATGTGTAATTATGTGTATAATTGAGCATAAACTGAGCATATCTAATAACATGTGACTAAAACTATGTAAAACTAGATTGTACCTACTATAATTTTCTAGTAATACCATATTTTTATGTTTATGGGGCTACTATATAGTAGTGCAGTCCCTTGGATATTATCACATTGTGCTAGTGTCCTTTATGCCACACTATTAACTAATTCTGTTGTTTCTATGCAAAACTAAAATTGGTCTATATGTGAATATTTTTCACTATGTTTTCCTAAATCTAAGCTCTATAATCTATGTATACATGCTAAAAACTATTTTATGATTACATTAAGATGTCCTGATCCCTATGAAAACCCCTTATGAATGCCCCTATTTTGAGAGGAGGTGTTGATCCTATACAATAACTATCCTTAAAATAAAATCTATGTGTCCTATGTGTTAGAGTAAAAACATATGATAGCTATGTGATAAACCAATACAATATGTATAAATGATTTTGGAATTTAAAAATAATATAATCATAAATTGGTAATGTACAATGTCTATTAGATATAGTATTCACAAGGTTGTCAAGATAGATAGAACAATGTGAGAATGTATATGCATATTAAATTTTGAGTATAATCTGAGTAACTAATTAGGGGGATAGGGAATGATGTCCATCAAGGCACCCAAGAAGGAAGGGGAGATGCGTGACTTCCCTCATGGAATTAAAAATTGATTGTAAGTGTAACAAAAAAAAGATAAATATCATGTCCATAACACATACATGAAATCATACATAAAAACACATGAGGCATGAAAATTAGGCCAAGGGGCCATAATACAATGGACATGGGCACATTCCATTAAGTTTGAGAAAGAGAAAACATAAAAGGACATGTTCAAATGTCCACATATGTATAGATAAAGTAATTTTGGATTAGATCCACATAAAAGGACATGTTCAAATGTTCACATGCATAATCAATAAGGCACACATAAATACATGGACACATGTTCAGAGCATACACATAATAAAAGGAATTAGCGTAGAGACATAGAGTATTAGAATACTCAAATGAACTTATATAGATATATAACTAAAGAGATGTAATCAAATATAAACTAGTAAATCTAGAAATGAAAGTATATATGAACATGTTGTATGAATATGTATAATAGAAAATATATACATAAGCTAAGTCTAAAAAGTAGTCAATATTTTTTTTGTCTAGTAAAGGATGATTAATATCAAGATATAATTAATGTTAAATATATGATATGAAATATATAAATATGTAACCTAAAAAACTAAAAGTTGTGTATTATGATGCCCCCAATGGGTGAATGTATCAATATTGAATCTATGTGTCTATGTATGTAACCCCAATGAGTAGATAGTAACAAATATAGATTTGTGTAAAGGACTTGAGTCTTGTAGTGATCTAAAAATACTTGAAGAGAATAATTGAATCATGTATGTATTATAAAATTAACTATATTAACATAAATAACATATGTAGTACCTAGAAAATATAAGGAATGTAAACATGGTCATGTATACAATCAAAAATTTGTATTTTTTAAGCAAATATTTCAATGTTTTTATATTTTTGGAATTTTTATATTGCTTTTGTGTTTTCTAAGTATAATTTATTTATAATAAATATGAAAAATATACTATGTACAATTAATCTGTGGAAATTAAATCTATGTGCAGGTAATGAGAGATATTACTAACCAATGAGTCTCATGAGAGACCCATTCTCAATTGATCATGCATCAAAAAATAGGAATGGTGAAATCTTGTGAAGTGTGATGGATGTACTATGACTGATTTTATTTATAGTGTGAATATGAATATTTTTCATTGTTGATATATTATAAATCATAATAACCTCTATTATTCCACTCATCATTATCATCTTTATTTTGAACTAGTGGAATGTTATTTTTGACTTTTTTTATATCTGGATGAGTATAGGAAATTGTCTCATACTGTGGAATTGACCTTTCTAAATTATGCTTTAAACTATTTTTTGTGACCATGCCCTCTAAAACTATGCTTGTTGTAGGCATATGGTGTTATGGAAGCTCTTTTTTAGAAAGCCTCTTTTCAGAATGATTGTTGGCTTAGCATGATTTTGAATGTGAAACTTAAGTTCTTGCTATTTTTGTTACATTACCTATGTATCTATATCTTGTGCCTTGATAAAATATATCTATGAATGATTTTCCTTAGTATGCTCCATAAATACCAAACCTTATTGACCAACTTTATCAACTATTAGAATAGGAGTAGTGATGCCTTGGATATATTTTCCTAACCCTTGACTTTGATAATCAAATTGTTGTAGGTATTTTTGACCAAACCCATATTACTTCAAATGTGGTACCTCATTTCAAGAGGTGTATTTGTATCCTTCACTTGTTATATATGTGCTTGTATTATTTATTACTGTGATTTTTATTTGTAAACCTTTTGTTATTCAGAGTTATGATTTGGTAAACACTTTTGTATTGTTTTTAAATATGACCCTTTTTTGAATATGTTCTTGTATCACTATGGATTGCTTAATTGATTTATCTTGTATAAGATCCTCATTAAAAATCATCTATTATATATACATTTTCAATGCCAAACATGAACTTGTGTAATGATCATGCATTCAATGGTATGTATAATAATATCTAAATATCCTTATTAAATGTAGATGAGGTAGGTTGATCAACTTATCTTCAACCATTTACCTTAAAATATCACTTGATCTTATATTTGATCTTTGAGTACTTTTTAAATCACTAGTTTTAGATGTACTTTGTTGTGACTTCTTGTTTTGATATGTAACATTTATTTCCATAAATTGATTAGGTGAAGATGCATATACATGATTGACACTAGTTTTCCCTCAAGGATTTTTTTTTGTAATTTGATTTTCTAATACTATAATATTTTCATGCAATAGCTGATTTTGATTTTGTAATTTTGAAATTATCTCACTCATACTAATAATTTGATCTATTAGAGTCTCACAAGTGCAAAACCCAATTGCTTTTGATTGAACATGCAAGTGTACACCCTATAGATAATATTTGGAGGCATGGATAGGTTGAGTATGGGGATTGGTAATATTATTATAGGTTGCTTCATATCATGGAGGAGTGATAGCATGGCCCTGGTTAGAGGGAAAATAACTATCACCCTCATGAAAATAAGGAGGAGAAGGAGATTCTTTCTTGTGTATAATATATGACATTGAAACTTGAAAGGTGGTTGTTTAGCGTATTAAATTTAGGGAGTAAGTCCAATAAAATATATTTTAACTAATATAGGACATCATGTACATATGTGTTAATATATTCTTTTAATTGATTCCAAATGAAAGGAAAAAATCATGTAAATGAAAATAGAAAGATTTTCATTAGAAAGTGATAAACATATTTTGTCATTATTATCATGATTAGACAAAATAAGAATCATAAGATATAGGGATTTTAAATCTAAGCATGCATTCTAGAAGGCTGGAAGCATAAACCCTAAAGTTAGTCTATGTAATCACTTAAAAGTGACACGTTAGTCCTAAGAGTGATATTTTAGACCACTTGTTCCTATCTTGGCCTTAGATCTATCTTAGATCCTATTTTCACACTTATCTAACCATCATCTGGGCCACAAGCATCCCCAATCATCCATAAAGTAGACCTAGACCTTCATTCTTACATTCTAGCCCTACATGCCTAGTGTTCTACCACTTAGACACTGTCACCATAATAGGGACAATAGCACCACATGGTGATAATGTCCTAATAATGGTACTGTTATACTTTCCCTCTTATTTTCACAAATGGATTTATTTTGAAATCTTATACCTCCTAGGGTCATCCTATACCACTTTTGTCACTTGTAAAAGAACCAAATAGTATAAAATACATGAATTTTATCCCTCTAACCACTAAATGGAAATTAGATGCAAATTACACAAATAAACATAGATTAAGTTATGCATAATCAAGGTTACCAATCCCTATTCTAACATAATTTTACATACATTCATCTATAAAATTCTTAATATTAGATTACTCAAATTTCTAATCTCAACGATATTTAAAGCACTCAATTTATAACTCATACTAGCATTCACTTTCACTTGCACCAAGTAATTAGGTGGAAAAACTACATCAGTCTTGATCCATCCTCAAAGTATAGGTATGTAGGAAGCATGCCCGCATAGGGGTGTAGATCACATGTCCAACACATCAGACCCACTAAAGCCTTTTTATAATGGTGTTCCTTAAAACCCTTACAATCATGAAATCCTAGGATTTTAAGATTAAAATAGATACAAATTAAAAAGTATTAATTGAAAAGAACTAAAACTTGGACCAAAGTTATAATAAGACTTGATCTACAAAACCTAAAAACTATTTAGAGAAATGACATTAGCACCAAAGGAGGACACTAGCACCATGTGATGTTACTGTTTAATTAAGGCACTCCTATATAGGAAGTATTCTGATACCTAGGCCCTATTTATGATAGCTTTATTAGTTTTTTTTCTAGTTTTTAGCCTCATATCATCCATATCAGTTTCTTTCTAGCTAAGTACTTATTTACATCATTTATTATTATTTTTAGAAAGGTTAAATTAGGTCAATTCTATTACAAATCAGTAGATGTATTTATTACATATTTCTACCTTGATTTACTATACTCAACTCTTTAAAAACATAGGATTTACATTCATCTAAGTCCTAAAATGTTAAAACACTTGGTGAACCTTACTTTGAATATTGCTTTAAAACCCTATTTCTATCATAGGGTTTGCCTTCTCCAATTTTGTGTAGTAAATTAGGGTTTAACTTCTAATTTTTCCTAATTTTTTCAAAACCTAACTGGTCCATATGAATCCTCTATTAGGATTTCATTTATTAAATATTTCCAAATTTGGTTTCAAACCCTCAAAATCCTAGATCTACATACTAGGTCATCAAACACTCAAAAAATTAGCCCTTATAGTTTCAAATAAAATTATATATTTTTTTCATACATTGGGTTGAATATTTTCCATATTTGCACCTATACCTATGTTAAATTACACTCTACCTATTGTGTGTTTGTTATTCATTGTTTACATTTTCTTCTTTGGCAAGTTTAAAATGAAATCCAATAAGCCTCTTGCCTCTCACCTAGTTGATAAATTTCTAAAATTTTCACATAATTATACGAATGAATAGATAAATTTTCAAGATTGTACACTAGCACATGATAATGAGAATGATTTCATTTATAAAGATAAAGATGATGATTATTATTATAATAATGGATATGATGATTACTATGAGCATGATAGTTAAAGTATTGATGAGGATAGATTAGATGCATCTTATTCCCTTTCTCCTCTCTCTTCTCCTACTCAAAATCAAACTAAAAATATAAGGCCAAAATAACCCCTTGTTGGTAGTACTTTTTTTTAATCTGATCCTATTTTTTCACCCACTTTTACATCTTTACTCAAATTAAAGCTATACAAAATCAATAAAATCAATTTACCATTTCATAGTTTAAGTAACATTATACATGATGTTCCTATCATCAAAAAATAAAATTTGCATTTTTACCCTTCTCAATTCAAATTGAAAAAGCATGTACAAATGATTTTTCACTTTTTACCAATGCACAAACTAAAGTGGATGATATTATTTTATCATCTTATTTTACATTTCAAGATCAACACAATAATTCTATCAAAATGTAGATAATTCAAATATCTCTAACTCTTTTCTTACATGTTACAATGTGCCAAATGAAAACATGATTTCTAATTCTTTTACCCTTGAATCCAAGATTGAAAATAATGATCATACATGCATTCCAATCATAGCTAGCAAAAACATGCATTGCATTGCACATACACATGATGTCATATTGCATAGCAATACAAATTTAAAAAATTCTTTTACTTTCTTTCTTAGTGAGCATGTGAATGATACTTCTTCTACTCTTACTTCTACAAGTAAATTAAAATATGATTTTGATGAACCTTGGGATAATGATGATTACTATGATTATGGTGAAGAATATATAAATTCTACACCTTCTAGTTTTACTCCTACTTCACCTATTTATATTATTAAAACAAATTCTAGGTAACATGTTAAAACACACACACACACACACACACACACACACACACACACACACACACACACACACACACACACACCCACACACACACACACACACTTATTCTTATGTTCATTGTTTACATAACTTTCATTCACATGATAATAAAGTACCATATTATCTATTATCATGTGATACTTCTTTTCAAATTAACAAAATAAGAGATACCAATGAATATCCCTCAAATTCCTTACTAAAATAGAACCTATTTCTCAATCTAACCCTCAATGAGGGTGATAACTCATTTCCATCTAACTAAGTCATAGATATGACACCTACGAAGGTTATAGAGATCAAACCAATCTTCCATAAAAAAGGTTCCCAATGTAATATACCGATAGATAAGATAAATGACAAAAATAAAGAGTTAAATTAACCCCTTGATGATGACAATATACCTTCACAAGGGGTAATTTCCTTGATTCATGATGTGTGTGATTTGGAAAAATAAGTACACCATCTCACATTGGAGAATGAATCACACCAATATTAGGTTTATGCCAATGTCATCCATGGTATTCTTATTCCATGTAGAATATTCACTACAAGGTTACCACCCAACTTTAAGATATAAGTGTCACCTATATTTGATGGGCATTGAGATCCATACTTGCACCTTCAGGCTTATGAGAAAGCCATGGCACATGTCACCAACAAGTTGACCCTACTAAAATTATTTCCAAAGTACCTAGATGTGGAAGAACTAAATTTATTCCATCATGCAATACCTAGTGGATCACTACATACATATGATGAGTTAGAAGCAATATTTATCATACACTACATACAAAATAAGGGACCTTGATTCACACATGATAGGTTATATTCATTACACAAGGGTGAGATATAACCCAAAACTAAATACATTCTATGATTCAAATAATGTTTGAATTATTTGATTTACCAAATGACATATTTAGAAGTATAATACATCTTTGATAGAGGCTTCAATTTTCCTCCTAAGGATAAATTATTCTATTAGACATCCAAATCATTTTAGCATCTATGTAGCATAACTATAGCATTAGAGAAATAATTGGGATTTTTGGTTACACATTCAAAGGAAGATTTGGATGTAGGTTTCTCAGAGCCACAATTATCTAACATGTTACAAAAACTTACTCCACTATTTCCCAAGAAACTAGTAGATTAGAAATAACTAATAAAAAATACTCAATGAGGGAAAATAGCCACTTTATAGAGCACCTCCTATAGTGAGTAGAGCATAGAACACCAATAGTGGGGCCACATAGTTTTCAAATATAGATAGGCCTCATGACATATTATTTGCATTAATAAATAGGTATATGATCACCCTTCATTCTACTCATCGCCATCCATCACAATGCCTACATAGGATATATAATAAAACATATTGCAATTTTCATTAGATAAATAGAAATTTAGACAATAATTATTATGCACTATAAGATGATATTGACCATTATGTTGAAAAAGGCATTATAGAATTTACATAAAGGACATAAATATATCCTTCTCCACACTCTTATAGATCACACTTCATTATTAGTGAGTTATCCTAGGAGATTTCTTTTAAGGAAACATTGGTTACTCATCATATTATCCATGTGGTTTCTAGGACACCTACTTATGTGAGATCTCATGTACCACATATTTAGAATAGATGGAAACTAATTCATAGAGATCAAAGCATAATTTTAATTTGATAACCAATTAAAATATTTATAAGACATGATTCACAATAGAACACAATTTCAGCTTAATAATCCATTAAGACATTTATAAGACATGATGCATAATAGATCATAGTTTTAGTTCAAAAACCAATTAAGATATTTGTAAGACATGATGCACAAAAAAACATAGTTTCAGATCAACAACCAATTAATATATTTGTAAGACATGATGCACAATATAACATAGTTTCAATTTGATAACAAATTAAGATATGTGTAAGACATGATGCACAATATAACACAATTTTAGTTTGATAACCAATACATATATTTTCAATATTTGATGCACAATATAATGTTGGGGATCAACCAACAATGTTGATTACAATTATGAAAGCAATTAACGTGGAATTAAATTAGAATGATAAGTAACTAGAATGATAAATAGCAAAGAACAAGAGATACAAGAAACCACCCTGAAAACTTGTATTAAACTCTTTACAGAAGGAATACAATTGAAGAAACTTCTTTCTTCCACACCTCTCTTAGATGTACAAGATCTCTCTCTAGATCTCTTTCCCTCAAGATCTCTCTCTCTCAAGTACAATCAACTCCAACAACCTGGAATGATTCACATATACAATTTTGTACTGTTCTTCAACATTCTACAAAATACATTACCATAAGCTAAGAGGATCTATCCTATATATAGAATTAGGAAACTTGAGCATGCATTTACAACCAATAGTTATTCCTCTTAAACAAGGGCTCTAAAATAGTCTTACTAATAATAGAGATGCAGACTTAATACTATGACTTAATCCTGACATGCAAACACTCAGTTCTGTCCATGAAAATAGGTTTTTGGATGCATAGGTAACCGACATTGGTTCCTACCTATTTGCCTGTGATCGACGTCAGTCGATCCATGCCAACACCGGCATCTTCTAAACTGCTCCTGACCGATGTCGGTCACTCCTAACCGATGCCGGTGACTATGTAACTGCTACAACTTGCAAAACGCTCCTTGGTGAAGCTTTTAGGCTCCACACCTTAACATATAACATAGTCTCAACAAGACAAATAATTAATATATTTTCAAGACATGATGAATAAGAGAACATATTTTTATCATGGAAAATAATCAATATAATTGTAAGACATGATGCATAATAGAATGTATTTTTAGCACAACAACTAATTAAGATATTTTGTACAAAGTATATAAACATATTTACCAATAGTATATGATGAGCAGTATTAGTTCTAGAGTCTATTTCTACATCTACATAGCATGAGTAGTATGGTAACTTGTTAACCATACCATCAAGGTTTAGATAGTTCCTATCATAGTCCATAAGTTATTTCAAACATCTTCATACGTTTAAAACATATTTCATAGGCTAGTTCATCCAACTCTATAGATTCAAAGCATAATTCACAATCTAGTTCAATCATCTTCTCAGATTACTATCCCTATTTCATAGGTAGTGCCAACTATAGATAATTTAGTATAGTAAGTTCTAAGACCTCAATTACCTTTTCATATATCACACATGATTATTGTTCTTTATTTGACACAAGCCACATTGATAGTGAGTCTCTTATAAGACTCACCAGTTAGTATTATTCCTCCCTACTTGTACATACTTTCCTTATTTCTTGTGCCTTGTACATAGTTTCATTTCTATGTTGATTTTACATAGATTATATCCATAAAATACAAAAGCAATGTAAATTTAAAAAAAAAACACAAAAACATTAAAAATTTTACTCAAATAATACAAAATTATAGATTGTATGCATTTCCATTTTACACTTCTTATATTTTATAGACATTACATATTTTATCTATCTTAGTATAGTCATTTTTTATCACACATATATACTTAATTTTTTCTTATTGAGTGATTTTTGATTGCTATAGGACTCAAGTCCACTACATTGATCCAAATTTTCTATCATCTATCCACTAAAGGCATATATAAATATATGTGTGTTCTTCATTTGACACATTTGTCCATTTGGGGGCACCCTACACACCATTTTTATTACTAGGTTACATCTTTCTATATTTTACATTAAAACTTTAGCATTGTTATATCTTGATATATATCATGTTATACTTACTCATATTTTCTTCTAGATACTAATAATTTAGACTCAATATATGTACATCTTATCTCTTACACATATTTATATTACATGTTCACACATACTTTCATTTATAGCTTTCCTATTTTAGAATTTATTGTATCTCTATTCTTCTTCTATTTGAGGGAATTTGAATATGCCATTTCTCTTTAGCTTTACACCACTTATTCTCATAATATTTATGTTCTAGAATATGCCATTTCCTTTTGTGTGCCTTTATAATTTTGTATTCGAAGAATTTGAACATGTTCTTTGTGGCTCTAAGCCACATTTATTGTTGTTTATGTATGTATACATTTACACATTGCCTTGTATGTCTTAATTTCTTAAATTTAGTGACATGTGCATTGTATTGTGTATCTTAGCCTACTGTGCATGCCTCATGTGTGATGTATGTATGATTTATTATAGTTCTCATGGCTATGATACTTGTCTATTGCTTATTACACACTTTAGTTTTAGATTCCATGAGGTACCTCTTCAATCTCCCCTTCCTACTTGGGTTCTATGATGGACATCATGCCCCATCCCCCTAGGTAGTTACTTAGTTATTTACTCAAATTTGATGTTACATACATTATTATATCTATCTTGATAGCCTTTTTAATGATAGACATAACATACATCACACATTACAAACTTAGACTCATATTATCTTAGATTATAATGTTATGTATGCACATTATATTAGATCATTATAGATATATCTTATATGCTCTGGATAACACATTTATTACATAGTTTTTTATTTTGAGTACATTTATTACATAATTTCAAAAAATTCCCTCAAAAGAGGGGAAATTCACAAGGGTTTATCACAAAGATCAGGTTCTCATAGTGCACTCACAATACATTTTTAACACATAAGCTCAGATTACAGAAATCATACTCAAGTAAATACAATGGGAAAATTGACACAAAGATTAGTATAGTTTCATATAAGTCATAACAGATAGACATTAGCACTAAAATTGGGACACTAACACTACATGACACTACTATCTAAGATATTGTGCTACTATCTAGTAGCCTCAATTTTGAAAAAATCTAGATTAGATAGGAAAGTTTAGAAGGTAAAATCCAAAGTTTCATAGGTTCAATTATAGATTTACCAATTTTACTTAGTTTAGCTCAGACTCATACTAATTTAGCTTAGACTCATACTATTGTTCTCATATATGGGGCATAAGACAAGACATGACTATTACCATTTATAGTTTAGATATTTAGATACAAATTATTATAAATCAAACCAAAATCCATATGCTCAAATATGAGATTTGGGGGCATGTGCACAACACATTATTTCTATTTACTCACTTACACACCAGCTAATCAAATGGAATGAAAAAGTCCATGTAATTCTATATGTTATACACATCTAAAATCATATTCTAAGTTACACACCATTTTCATGCCTTATTCCATTTGTACTGGTTATCATTCTCTAGTGGCCCAAAGTCACCTAATATACTCAATTGGTCATAGAGACAACATTTTTAATTAGACATTTATAGTTATGTCACATAATTTTAGTTTTATATGCATCTACTACACATGGGTAGGTGATGATGGATTCATACTACTTGAGTTCTTGAGCCACCTATATGAGAGGATTTGACACACCATTAGTCCATTCCAAGATAGTCACAAATCATGATCCACCAAGTAGGGGTGGGAAATTATGGAGCCAAAATCAAATTGAGTTCTTAAGCCACTCATACATGAGAATTGAGAAATTCATTAGCTTATTCCAAGATATTCACCAATTGATCACTATATACATAGACACACACATGTTATCACCAAGTTTATGTATTGGTTCATATGCCAAGTGTGGTGTATTCATTCCTTTCATCTATCTTATCCCTTTACCTAGTTTTACTCAATTTTACTCATTTTTATTTCTTTACTTGGTTTTTTATTTTCTTTTGATATATCTTAAGTAAAGAATTATCTATGTAAATTTCACTTATGGGACATGAATTAGAGCATGCTTCACATACTAAGATCCAAACTTATAGGCTTAACATCTTAGTTAAGTATAGGCATGCTTATTTATACTTTATCATAGTCATTTCAATTTTATACATTTATAAAATAAAGAGGGGGATTTAATCACCTAAAAGTGACACTTTAGTGCCAAGAGTGCTAATTGAGACCACCTATCCTACCTTATCCCTAGACCTATCCTACAACCTATTATCACACTTATCCAACCATTGTGTTTGCCATATGAATCTTGATTCATCCCTAAAGTCATCCTAGACCTTCATTATTTCATCTTATCCCTTTGTACCTAGTATTCTATCACTTTTACAGTAGCACTATACTAAGGATAGTTGCATCACATGGCACTAGTGTCCCAATAATGGATCTAGTATAATTTCCCTCATTTTTTCATAAATGGATATATTTTAAAATTTTATACCTCTTAGGGTTGGCTTAGACCAATTTTAAAACCCTCAAAATAACCATAATAGTATAAATACATGACTTTTAGCCTTCTAATCACTATGTGAAATCAGATGCAACTTACACAAATAAACTCATAACAAGTTGTGTAAAATCAAGGTTATTAATCCCTATTCTATATTACTTATGCATAAAACCTATTGGAACCAAATATTTCACCCTATAGGATGTTTTTCAAGTCTACTCTAATATTTTGGAAACAATAAAATACTTCTAGGCCTATGGGTTGCCTATAGTAGAGGTAGACCTCTAGGTTTAAGGGATATCTCCCTAGATTGATATTTTATTGTTTATCACCTATGATAACTATTTACTTATGTGAAAATTGAAATAAATATGCATGAAAGTAAAATAATTTAAGGGGGTGATACAACATAAGGATCTCCATAAAATCATCATACTCTTGCACTAAGAATCAATACCTACAACACTAGCTCCAAAGTCCTAGGATGTTCTAACATTAGTATTTAAATATGGAGGTGATATACATGAGACTACTAAAGGTAAATGGATCAAAGCTTAGTTTTAGAAAATAAGGATAATTTTATTCTTTAATGGAGTTGAAACACACTAGCTACACTCCATACAACATATCATAATGAGAACTTGTACCAAACATGAAAGGATAAGGAAAAGCAAGGATAGAAGCTTATCACTAGAGCTCACCATACATAAATTCACATACTTATAAATATATGTTTTTGAACTCAAAACATTATTATATGTATTATTTAAATTAATATTATAACATCAAACTAATAGGGCTTCATCATACCAAGTGTGGAATTAGGAAACATGAGCCAAAATGGATTACATTTATCAATGTGAGAAAGGAGAGAGAGAGAGAATTGGAGTTTAAGGGTCGTAATTCCAATTATAAAAGCATGAGAATATATTATGTTATATATTAATGTATTAATAAATATACCACGTAAGGTAACTTTGGAAAAACACCCCTCTAAGGCATGAAAACTCTTCAAATATGTCATAGGACCCTTCAACTAGCTTCTTGAAACTGCCTTCATTATTTGGACTCTCTTGAGTGATACAAAGTAGACTAAGAAGAGATGAAAAATGTGGAATATTATGGGGAGTTTATAAAAAATCTCTAACATAGGTGTGGTACTACCCATTTTATCATTATATTAAAATATTTAGTCCATAATTAACCTCTACCAAATCCTAACTTGCATTCCTTACTTATCTAGGCCTAGTTAGTAGATACTGTACTATATGTTCTCTAAAAAAAACATGCTTGTAGGTGTAAATTTCATATTAGACCTTGAATTTCATGTTATAATATCTTATTTAAGTCATTTAACTCACTTCATAACTATTTAGGATCAGACCAATTATACCTTGGGGTTTGCTAATGTCCAAATTGCTTTAACCAACCTATTATCATACTACAGTCAAACTATATTTGTCATCATTTTGAAGGCTAAAAGGACACTTTTAGATGAATTTCATACCAAATCCTTATATATTTACCTCTTTGGACTATATGGTTACCATAGTGTTCTATATATACAAGTGTGGTCATTTTGTTGTAGGTTATACCTCCATCATGCCACTATTGGATTGTGAGGTCAATGAAACTCAAAACACTATAGAGAATACTAAATGGCTATAGTGAATAATTACTTGAATTTGAAACATTATTATATCACCTTATATTAACCAAAAATTCATGTTACTTTGCAATGAATTTCCCCAACATGTGGGCTACATGATGGAATCATTCAAACCTATCTAGATCTCATATTACCCTACTATATGAAGGAACCAAGTATGGGCAAGACCATGTTTTAGAGTAATCAAGGTAATGTATCCCTAAATCCACCTTATTGACTTAACAGAATGGATCCAAGACTATTTGATATATTATGACTCTACCATTATCACCATGACACCTTCATTGTTTTCAAGACCTCAATGAAGGTTAAAACTAGTTTTAAACACCTAGATTTCAATATTCACATACCTCTGTAGGGACCACCTCTAAGTGCATATGCTAGACAAAGGGAAATGCATATAGGATATAAATAATGTACATGATGGATGGTTATACAACCAATCCTATACCTTATTTAAGTCTTAAAATTTATCTTTTCCACCTTGAAAGACTTCAAACAAGTTCCAATACTTTCATTCCAACATGATTAATGTTCTTTGGGGTGCTTATAGGTGCACATCAAGCTACAAGAATGTGTTCATTAGAGAATTAGTTTCCTCAACTTATATCAACTATTTTCATATCTTATACTTTATTTTCTACACCTAAGGAGACTTTTCACCACCTTGAATACTTGTCATTTCACCACCATTATTATGTAAGGTTACTTTTACTTACCTGTAGGTTAATAGTTGTAGTGAAGTTTGACTATATAAAGTATATGAATATGTTCTTCATAAAATTATCCTTTGAGATAAAACCTTCATACTAATATGTTGATCACTACATAGTGGAATATTAACACACAACCTATTAACTTGAATTTCCATTGTTATGAAGATTAAATTGGGATACAAGTTCCTTCAATTGATGAAACTATCTATAAAATAGCCATGGATATTACAATAGTATAATGGAGTGTTTGTTATTTCAAACTCACCTCTATACATGAAAAATTAATATAAATCATGAGATAAGTATTTATACATCTTCTAGAAACAATTTCATCAATTAGTTTGCATGAACCAATACAAACATGGGAAAAACTTGTAGGATGTGGAGATAAGCATGCAAACAAAATGAATAACACTCTTATAATTGGTTCATAAATAATAAAAAATAAATCCTTTAAGTCTTTAAATGAAATGTAATTATACAAAGTTTACTATCTCCCACCAAGTGAATTCAATTTGATTCCTCTCCTACTAGCCGTACCAAACCAAAATTAGTCAACTAGTTCTCTCTATAAAAGAGAGTAATGGAGAAAAAAATGGTTTTAGGAATTTTTAAAGTGTTTAAAATATGATAAAATGTGATATTGATTTTAAGGGAGTTGAAGATTCATTGTATAATCTTTCCACCTGTGACACACTCTTATAGAAGCCTTACAACTACTAAAACTTATTTTTTAACTATTTTCTTATTCTAACATAGAAACATATAAGTTTTCAATTAATACTAACATGTATTATAATAAAATAACATGGTAAACATTAATAAACACTTAGAGACCTTTTATAACATGTAAAACCATACAAACCTTCATAAATGACTCAAATATGACTCCTAACATGACGTAGACTATCAAAGGACTAAAAGTGAGATAAAGCTAATGACATATCAAATGACCTCAAATAGGAACATGGTAAACATTATAAGACATTAATAATACCCTATATAATTTTTAAACTATAGGGGGTTGACCTATTTTGAATTGGTGTCAAAATAGTCAATATTCTTGGTAATTTCCTAGGGGTGGCAAGCCAGCTATGCCAAGACTAGTAGCCTACTCCTATCCATTGGGATATAGATTAACTTATGCATAATTTTGACACTAAATTTAATTTGAAACCACATCAAAAAATAATTAAATACACAAAAAACAAGATACACCAAAATAAACACACATGTGTTTTCAAGAATACTTATCGAATACTCACAACTAAAATAAAGATGCACCTATCCTAATATATACAAGACCTCAATCTTGTAGTGAAGAAAAATTCACCATGCTTCAACTAGTTTCAAATATGTTCCACTTACATCTTTTTTTCTCCATGAAATAAATCTAGCATGTGAGTCATGCTCATCATCAAACACTTGACTATGTAGATGGTGAAATGACTTACCATCCTTATGTCATCTCATGTCTGCATTTTTGCTACATTGAGATCTAAAATATTCTCTATTTCGAATTTCAGATATCTTGTTTGTGTTTTTAACTTGATTAATCTCTATCATATCTAATTGATGTTCTTTAAAATGTAAGTTAGGAGGCATGACAAATGTCTAAACTTTGTATTCTTCTTGATTATGATATTCTTAATGTATTAGATAATTAGGCTTGCTCTCATTTTATCCCAACACATCTGAGAGTGGATCAACATCAGGTTAAAGTGTTGGTTTCTCTTCATGCACAAAAACTTCTACCTTAGATTCATGAGACTCCTCCATAGATATAACTTCTTTGATAGTAGTAATGCATACCTTCTCATGCTTGATAATTCTTTCTCTTCATTTCCCAATAGGACTCTCAAAAACCTACTTGTCAAGATTATCAAAAATATTATAATCATATTTACACTTATTAAGAGGCTTAGGAGGAGAGGTAGGCTTACTCAACTAATCAAAATCTTGACATATGGCATTGAAACTTTACCATAATTCATCATCCTCTTCATGATTATCATCTTCAAGGACTTCTTGATTAGGTGTAGGAAGAATTACATTTATCTTCTCACCATATTGATCTATCATGATCTTCAAACTATCATCATAATACACCTTAATCAAATAATTAACTTTAGGAGCTTGTGAGAAAGAATGCTTAATGCTAACACCAGATTGTTCATATGATCCTTCATGGATGATATAAGTGGAAATTTTAGTTTGATAAAAATAAGTGTATGGATCATGTTCATAATAATTTATACCATACTCATCTATAAACAATCAAAAATTCCCTCAAACTTGGAAGAGGCACCATCATGCACAATAGACTCCTCTTTATCATTGATGACATAATTCAAATTGGAATGTGATTCAACATAGGGTTCAATGTGAAATTTCCCAAGTGGTTGAATTATTATGGTCATCATTGTTCCATACCTTGTCTTGAAGGATAAGAAGGACCAATTGGTTTAGAGGTAGCCTCTTATCTTGGCTATGAAATCTCTTGAGAGGCAGATTGTAAAGTCTGCATGTAAGTCAACAACCACAATATCCTGAAGGATGGGGAAACCATGACAATCATGAAATAAAAACTTCAAACTTATGATCAGTTTAATTGATTTAGAAGGTATAACATCTAATTGAATCACCCTTTTACTATGTATCTCATATTTTAGACCCAATTTGTTAACTATAAGCTTGGGCATCACTGATGTGTGAGCTCTACTATCAACATTGTAGTTATGAACGAGTTTATCCCCCATAATGAGATTTATTTATAAGGGTGGAGGATTATAAAATTTAGTATAGGTTCATAAAATGTTATTAGGATAATTGGTAAGAGAAAAATTATTATGAGTATAGTTTGATGATGAAAGAAAATCATGGATAGTAGACAACTACTTTTTTAAGATTTATTTTTTGGTCATGCATGTGAAAGACATACCAAAGAGAGATAGATGCCTTGAAATTATTCAAATAATACACAATATGTATAAAAGTAATTTTTACCTTTTCTTGATTATTTGGAGGAAAATAAGTGGTTGGGACTTGAGATATTAAGTCACTTTGAGCAGGCCTTCCAACATTCTAATTTAAAGGAGGTTCAGGAGTAGTAGGGACTTCCATGATTATAGTCATGCTTTACTACCTTATAGGAGGATTTTTTTCACTTTTAGGCAAACCATAATCATCTCTTAGAGCCTTCATCTTATCTCTAATGTTTTATACAATTGAATTTCTTGGTTAAGCACATAAGTGTCTTCAACTAGGAAGTTAGTGAAACTTACTCCTTGAGGCCACCAACTTTCATTAGCTTATATTAAACCTTCATATTTTGATGATAGTTGATGAGTGACTCCTCTTTGAGAAAATATATCTTATTATTGACCTTTATTTACATCCATTAATTGACCTTAGTACCATTTCACTACTTGGATCAATTTTTCTGCACCAAAACCATTACTCTTGTGTTGGAGGTTGAAGTGGTATTTTATGAATTGGTAAGCCTTTTGAAAATAGTTTGTCATTAACCTCTCCATTATGCATATTTATGACCAGATTTCTAATGATATGGGTAAGTTTTTTATGAGTACCTTTTTTTAGATAAGTTTTCCTAATTTGAGCCTCTAAGTCTTGGTATCTTACCTTCTAATCAATTATCTCTTCTACCTTCTTAGGAGAAGTCATTGACATGGTGTTGGAATTAGGAACTTAGGAAACACTTGGAGTATCAATAGACATATTAGGTATCAGAGTCATGGATACTTTGTGAGTTAACTTCCTAACATGTATGAGGCCATTATTATCTCTACTGTCAAGGTCATATGCCTCAGGTAATGATAAACCACCCATGGATTGTATCATGATGTCTATGTATATTTCAATAGCCCTCAAGTATATAAGAAACATAAAGCTAACAGGTGGTCTCATGGGAGGATGAAACTTATTCCAAGTCCTTTGGAATATTTCATTAAAATCATGCATTTTTTTCTTGGGGGATATTTGAATCATGTTGAGATGATGGATGAGTGATGTGTGATCACTCTTGTACTCAAATATTAATGTTATCATCTCTCCAAAATCATCTCATATTGTGACACATCCACTTATCAAAGTCATTTACTAATAAATTTATTTCCCTATAAGGGACATGGTAAGGATACTAATGTAAATATTCACCTCACTGACATTGTCAAAACTATATAAGTTTGATATATCCTTAATTTTATCACTAGGAGTGATATGACCTTCACCATTTAATGTAATAACACTCTTTGTAACATTAGGGGGAATGTCATCATAGGCATCAAGATGAATTAGATTTTTAGTGTTGAAGGATAGTAAGGCATGTTACCTAGCCATGTTATCTTCAATTTCTCCCTCACTTTATTAATTTTCTTGGCTAGTAGAGTCCTCTTACTCTTTAAATGACATAATAGGCTGAAGATGTTGAACTTCAAAAAATGTTTAGGTTGAAGAGGTGGATTGATACGATTAAAAACTCTACTAGATGATGACCTAGTAAGGACCATGAATTATGAGCATAAATATATGACAAAAAATGGTCTAAAAATATATTTTATCTTGAATGGAGTCACTAAATTATAAGTATCACACCATATGTAGTTGTGATGTTATCAAGACCAACGTTCACCTTGACAAGCTATCTTTAGGACAATGGTCCCACTAGGTATGTCATTACTATTTTCACCAAATATCTCACCATAGAGGAGGTTTCTAAAGACTAATATATTATCTATGAAACATTGGAATACCTTTTGGCTTGTGGGTTGCCTATAATAGAGGTAGACCTCTAGGTTTAAGGGATAGCTCCTAGGATTGACATTTAAGTGCTTATCACCTATGTTAACTAATTGATTGTGTGAAAAGTGAAAGAAATATGCATGAAATTAAAATAATATAAGGGATTGATACACCATAATTATCTACACAAGATCATCATAATATTGTAATATGAAACAAAACCTATAACACTAGATCTAAAGTCCTAGGACGTTCTAACATTAGTATTTCAATATGGAGGTGATATGCATGAGACTACTCAAGGTAAGTGGACCAGAGGTTAGTTGTAGACACTAAGGATACTTGTATACATGAATGGAGTCAAAACACACTAGATATACTCCACATGACCTGTTATAATGAGAACTTCTTACACCAAACATGAAAGGATAAGGAAAAGCAAGTATAAAAGCTTATCACTAGACATCACAATACATCACTTCACACACTTAGGCATAGATGATTTTTAAATAAAAACCAAATTTCATGTAATAATTTAAAGTTAAATTATAACATCAAACTAGTAGGGCTTTGCCATACCAAGTGTGGAATTAGGAAACAAGACCCAAAATGGCTTAAATTTATAGAATGTGAGAAAGGAGAGAGAAAAGTGGAGATCAAGGGAATAATGCCACTTTTCAAGGAATAAGAATAAATTTTATTATATAATAATCAAATATGAAATATACCATGCAATTTTTATTTTGAAAAATTCCCCTCCAAGGCATGAAAACTTCTCAAATCTAGTGTAGGACCCTTCAACTGGGTTCTTAAAACTACCTTCATCATTTTTCCTCTCTTGATCACTCCAAAGAAGAATAAGAATAGATTCCACATGTGAATTATGAGGGGGGGTTATAAAAAATATCCAACATGCATTATTTATGTCACTATATATTGGTCTTCTTATGCACAAGTGTTCTCTTCATCTGTAGTCACCATCACTAGTTCTATAGGTCTATCTTCACATTTAGAAGCAAAATGATCTTTATTTGTGAAATAAAATTTATGCAAGGGGTGATATGTGTCAAGAACCATTTTGTACTTAAATCCATTAGTATGACCTTAAAATGCCTCCTAATTAGACTTATCACTTTCTCACTTGGTGATCACCTTCCATTCTCATTGTCTTCCACATATTGCCTAAAGTGAAGGAGCTTGAAGAGATGTTTGTGTGCATGTCTTAATAAATATATGAATATGAAGGGTTATATTAGGTCCTATTTTACCTTTCCAATTTATTCTCATCCTTCAAGACTCCCTTTTACTTGGAAAACATCAAAATTTGTAAAGAAATTCTATTTTGTACCTTGTCCATACAAATAAGGTACAAACTAAACTAATGGGAAGGATCATGAGGGAGTTATCTATAATTCAAAAACAATTTCTAGGTCATACTAGCCTTCTTTAATGCATTTATATCCATTTATTTTCCATCATGTCTCAAGTAAGGGTTTTAGAGGGTTTTAGGTGATTTTGACTCTTAAGGATTGTTCATACAATTTTGACATTGAAATCTCAAAAAAATTACACTAAAAGCATGTTATGGACCTTATTCAACACTTTATAATTCCTTGGGCTTCCATGATAAGTGTCTGTACTAGTGTGAGCATCTAAAATTAGCCTCTCAAGCTTGGGAGTGCATTCTAGGTAAGCCTGAGGTGAAAAAAGTCATGTTTGACCAAAATATAATGAATCTCTACAATTAAATGGAATTAAACAACCTTATACCTCCATATGTAGGTAATTTGATGTACTATAGGGTTCATTTAGTGTTATAAATGAGATTAACCTTCCAATTAGACTTTAGGCCTAGTAGGCCTAGTCCATGTTCCTAACCTAACACATTATCTACATGCCCTCTCAGGAAAATGAGGCATTAATTATGATATTTAATGATAAATACAAATCTCCAAACCTTTATTTCAATTCTCTAAACCTCCTTAACACCTCACCTTATTGCACACTCACCAAGCTTGTAGACTTAATTGCCTTGGAGTGCCCTTTATCTGAGATAGAAAAAAGGGTATCTACCTTATATTCTAAAGAAATGTGAAGTTATGATGGTATTAAATAGGTCATTAGGCCATTTTTTACTAAATTTTAGGGTTGGACGACATCTAAAAATCCACTAACACCCTAGCTTTTTAAAACAAACTTTTAGACTATAGGGCAATGCATAGGGTTTATATGCAAGGTTGGGTTTGTTAGATTGTCTTTCTCATTTTGTCTAATAAATATCTATAGGTGTTGTATTACCCATTTTATAATATTTATAAACCTCCTTAACACCTTACCTTATCACCCACTCACCAAGCTTGTAGACTTAACTGCCTTAGAGTACCCTTTATCTGAGATAGAAAAAGGGTATCTACCTTATCTTCTAAATTAATGTGAAGGTATGAGGGGATTAAAAAGGTAATGAGGGTGTTTTTTAATAAATTTTAGGCTCTTACCACCTCTAAAAATCCACTAACACTCTAACTTTTTAAAACAAACTTTTAGACTAGAGGACTATACATAGAGTTTATATGAAAGGTTGGGTTTGTTTGTTTGTCTTGATCATTTGGTTTAAGAACAATCTATAGGTGTGGTATTAACCATTTTATAATGTTATTCCATAATTTATTCAATATTTAATTTCTACCAACTCTTAACTTACACTCTTTACTACTTAGGCCTAGTTAGTACACAATGTACTGTATGTTCACTTAGAAAAAAGCATGCATTAGGTGAAAATTTCATATTAGACCCTAAATTAGTTTTCAATATATATTTTAAGTCATTTAACTCACTTAATCCTTTTTTTGTCTTATAAAAATTATTCCTTGGGGTTTTCCAATGTCCAAACTGCTTGTGCCAACCTATTATCATACTATGATCAAATTGTAGTTGTCATCATTTTGAGGGCCAAAAGGAAACATATAGATGAATTTCATATTGAAACCTTATATATTTAACTCTTTCATTGATATGGAGACCATGGTGTTATATATATCCAAGTGGGGTAATTTTCTTGCAGTTTATACCTCCATAAGGCTACTATTAGACTATGAGGTCATTGAAACTCAAAACACTATAGAAAATATTGAATTACTGTAGTGAAGAATTATTTGAGTTTGAAACATTATTATATCACCCTCTCTTTTATAAACATTCATTTTACTTTGAAATTAATTTCACCTACATGTTTCCTACATTATGGAATCATTCAAATGTGTCTAGACCTCATATAACCCTACTATATGATGGCACCAAGTATGGACAAGACCTTATTTCAAAGGAATTAAGGTAATGTGTCCCTGAAGCTACCTTATTGACTTAAGAGCATGGATCGAAGAATATTTTATACCTTGTGACTCTACCATGATCACCATGACACCTTCATTATTTTCAAGACCTTAATTAAGGTTCAAACCAATTTCAAACACCTACATTTCAATATTTGCAGATCTTTGTAGGGACCACCTATAAGTGTATATGTAAGACATAGGGTAGTTAAGGTAGGATATAAATAATGTGAATGATTTATGGTTTTATAACCAATCCTAGACCTTATTTAAGTCTTAAAATTTATCCTTTCCACCTTGAAATACTTTAAACAAGCTCCAATGGCTTCATTCCAACATGATTAGTCTTCTGTGGGGCACCTGTAGGTGCACATCAGGCTACAGGAATGTGTTCATTAGATAATTGGTTTCCTCAACTGATCTTAAATATTTTCATAAAATATAATTGATTATATACACCTTATTATAATTTTAACCACCATAAATACTTCTCATTTCACCACCATTATTGTGAAAGGTTCATTTTACTTGCCTGTAGGTGAACACTTAGAGGGAAGTCTGACTGTGTACTATAAATGATTGTGTTATTCATAAAATTATAATTTGAGATCAAACATTCATAATAATAGGTTTATCACTATACACTAGAAGATCAAAATAAAACCTACTAACTTGAATTTCCATTGTTATGAAGGTTAAACTAGGATACAAGCTCCTACAATTGATGAAACTATTTACAAACTAGCCAATGGAGCTTCCACTAGTAGAATGGAGTGTTTTTTATTTTAAACTCGTCTCTATACATGAAAAATTACTAAAAACCATGAGATAAGGATGTCTAGATCTTCTAGAAACACTTTCATCAATTTTTTTGTATAGTCCAATGCAAATAAGAGTAAAACCTATAGGGTGTAGGGATAATTATGCAAAAAAAGTGAATAACACTCTTATCATTGGTTCATAAAGCCTAAAAAATAAATCCTTGAACTCTTTCCATGAAATTCAATTATAAAATGGGTAATATCTCCAACTAAGTGAATTTAATATGATTCCTCTCCTACTAGCCCTACCAAACCAAAACTAGCTAACTACTTTTGCCTACAAACAAGAGTGATGGAAAAATAAAATGGTTTTAGGAATTTTTAAATTGTTTTAAAGATAATAAAATGTGAAAGTGAGTTCAAGGTAGTTGAAGAGTCACTATGCAATCATTCTAAATGTGATAAACTCCTATAGAAGTTATACAACTACCAAAACTTCCTCTTTTTCAATTATTTTCTTGTTCTAACATAGAAACCTATGAGTTTTCAGTTAGGACCGACATGTTTGACAATAAACTGATGTAGGGGACATTAATAAACACTTATACACCTTATCTTACATGGAAAACTATACAAACCTTCATAAATGACTCAAATATGACCCCTAACATGGTGTAGACCATATAAAGACTAAAATTGACCATGATAAAGCTAATGACATATCAAATGACCTCAAGGTGAAGATCATGGTACACACTATAAGACATTAATAAACCCCTATACATTTTTTCAACTATAATTGGTTGACCTATTTTGACTTGGGGTCAAAATAGTCAACACAACCATATATAAAATTCCTTAGCTTAGATTACTTGAAATTTGAGTCTCAAGAACATTAAAAAGACTCAATCCAACACTCATACTATCATTCACTTACACTTTCACCAAAAACTTAGGTAGGAGAACAACCTTAGGCTTGATTCCTCTTCAAAGTATTGGTAAATTGGTAGTGCTCCCACATAGGGGTGTGGATCACATGTCTTGCACATCAAACCCACTAACCCCTTTTTCTCATGGTGTTAATCAAAACCCTTATAAGAATTAAAACATTGGGGGTTTTGGAGCAAAATAGAGATATAAGATAGAATCTTGATTTGATAGATATAAAATTTAGATCAAAACTAGAACAAGACCTGATATACAAAACTTAGAAATCATTTATAAATATTACATTATTGCCAAATTAGAACACTAGTTACATGTGACACTACTATCTAATTAGGGTGTTACTATCCATGAAATATTTTGACACTTGGACCTTATTTATGATACCTTGATAAGCCTTTATACCAGTTTTTAGCCTCTAGATCGTTTGTCTCAGTCTATTTCTAGCTAAGTACTTATTTATATCATTTATTATTATTATTTTTATAAATGTCAAACTATGTCAATTATATTACAAATCAGTGGATACATTTATTGAATATTTATACCCTAATTTACTATAATCAACTCTTTAACAACATATTATTTCCATACATCTAAGTCCTAAAAGGTTAAAACACTAGGGTTAGGTTTTTCTCGCTATTTGATGTAAGTCAAGTTCACCAAAAAAATTTAAGGGGATTATGGAATGTAAAACCATAGCTTTTTAAAGTTATAAAATAATAAATTAGGGAATAAATATATAATAATTACAACCTTTAGTTTGTACAATATTTGATTTGTTAGATGTGAAAAGCATGAGAGAGAACTAATAGCTTAGTTGGAAATAGGCCTTATGAAAGGAAGCAGATTATGAAAATTGGTGAAAAATAGATTTAAATGTCACCAATAGGGTTTAGGTGTCAAAAATATCCTTGGACATTAGCATGGTTAGTCAAATAGTAGTGTAGTGTGCTAGTATCCAAGGCAGTGCAATAGTGTCCTATTTTATAATTTATATGAACAATTTTTGGGTTTTGTATAAAATATATTTTTCCAACTATGATAAAAATTTCAAGTCTATGTAATAAATACTTTTTAATTTATCTCTATTTTCCTTTTAAAAACTCTAATTTTTATGCTTGTGAGGGTTTTAATGGACAGCATGAGAAAAAAGGGGTTAGTGGATTTTTTATGTTAAACATGTGATCCACACCTCTATGTGAATATGTTGAATACATACCAATAATTTCAAGAGGGATAAATATTTATGTAGTTCTCCCACCTATGTGATATGTCTGAATGTCTATTAATGTTAGAATGATTGAGTGTGAATGCATGAGAGGATGCCTTGGAGGCCACTTGAGATTTGGATATCTACACTAGGGTTGGATTATTAAATGTGTGGGATGAGTCAATATAATATTAGAATAATTAGGTTCTTTCCCTCAATATGAGGTGGTAATTATGTGTACTTCTCTATGATAATGTCCACCTAGGGTGTAAGAGTGTGAAAGTAGTGTTTATATACTATTTTTTTAAATATAACTTGGGAGGGTGAATTAATAATAGGTCTAAGCTGAACCTAATCCTCTTAAGGAGATGAAAAATTACTTTTTGGAGGGTTTAGGGACCTAAATCGCTACAGATTATGCTATTAGGTGTCTCATGTGGTGTTATATAGGCTTGAGTTCTATTTGTGATTGTCATGTGACTAAAAGTAGATCAAAAGGGACCTTAAGATGGGTTAAGTGCTATACTAAGGGTAAAGTGACTTCAATTAAAACTCCAAGGCATTAATTTTTAGTTCTAATAACTAAATCTACACATTATTCTACATAAAAACCTCATCCTATAGAAAATAAATGGCATAATCTAACACAAAAAATACTCTACTAAGCTAAATCCATGAAGTAACATCAAAATCACCAGGTATAGAATAGATCTAAAAATTAAATTTCCTAAAAACAAAACCCCAAACAAGAAGGATTTACAAACAAACTCCTTTTAGAGGATTTACATAACTTTGAGGCTCAAAAACTACACTCCTGAGCATGAATCAAAACACTAATAGGTAAACTCCCCTACACCATACACTATCTAAAGATAAGTATAAACCATGAAGACAAGCACACCTATGAACAATCCTATGGCTAAATAAAAATGAGAGAACCAAATTAGGATAGGGATTCCCTAAGGATTGATGTTATATCAAGGAACCAAACCACCTGGGTTGAACTAATAGGAAGGCAAGGAAAATAATCATGGGGCTTCTCTCACTCTCGTGCTTTCCCACTAATAATTCATATTGTGACTACCATTGATAAGTTGTAAATTATACAAACCTATGCTACAAGGTAAGGCATAATATAAAATATCACATTAATGATAAAACAATAGAGCTTAGCACATCCCCAATGGTTTTAAGATCATAATATAATGGAAATGAAAAGTTACAAATATTTTCTAACCCTTTTTAATCACAAGAAAAAAAATACTAAGGATGCTTCTTAGTGAATTATACATACAATGCACATTCATATACTTCTACATTTGATCACACATTGGATAATATTATAGGTACACTAATAGTCATCATAACACAAAGACCCAAAATTACATTTGATGGTAGTGAGATTGTGGATGATGATTTAGATTTCAATTCTCTATTTATATGAGCTTATGTGGATTTATATCCCATTCATAATGTCATGATTAACAATGGTTCAATTTAGAATGATTTTAAAAGTATAATCTTAAATTGTATTAGATACACACATGAGGATTTAATATAATTAACCAATAAAACCAATGGATTTAAAGGACAAAGAAAATAACTTGGGACAATTTGTGCTACATATTAAAGTAGGCCCTATAGCAATAGCTACTCCATTCTTAGTTTTAATAAGCATATGTGTCTTTGATATGTTATTGATACATAATTGGATACACAAGATCCATACATTACCATTATAATTAGATTAATATTTTAAGTATATACATTATAACATTGTGGTGACTGTTCTAAGTATTCCATATGAGTACCCTTGTGTGCCATACACATTTATTCCTACACCCCCAATAACACCATGGTTGGTTTTTATATTTATTCAAAATTATTATATATATGTAGTTAATATACCTATATAGGATTATTATATAGATTCAAATACCTCACATATCCTAATTCCTTATATACAAGCAATTATACAATCTATTCAAGCTTATTCTTTGCACACCATTTAAAGGAGAGTAGTAGACTTTCCTAGACGAACAATGTTATACTACCCATTACTTATAAGGGTAATTAATGTTCACAACATATAATATTAAATCCACATACTATATCATATTTATTTATAGTTTAGTGTGTTTCACAAAAAACAAAGGTAAAATATTCTCCTTTGAAACAATAATTTTCATCAATTATGTTATTATTTAATCTCTTTTGAATTAAAATGAATCAAACTAATAGATCTAAAATATTGAAATGGACAAGAAAAAAAAATTATGGAAGTGAAATATAAAATATATAAAATTGGATATTAGTTAAAAATAGTAAACAATATTATAGATATGCAAACCTCCTTAAAATAGTTAATATGTTGATTATGACTAGAAATTAGTTGAAAAGACCTATTAATTATGTCAAACCTAAAATCAAAAATTCAAAATGCACTAGGAAAATTAAATATAAGTAGGATAAATATTCACTATGTCTTCATATATTGATAAAAACTATGTTTTGGTTGATTATATGCCTAATTTTTTGATCTGGGTTTGTGCAACTACCTATGAGGTTTTATTGATTAATCATGTGTCTTGATTTTTTATGTAGAAAACCTACAAAACATAAACTATAAATATTTCATAATAAATAAAATAGATATTAAATACCAAAATGTTTAATATGGATAAGTTAATATTTGAGATATCCCATGAAAATATTACATAATGTGAGTGTTGCCTGCATAACCCAAATGGGCCTTAGGGTAATGTAGTTCTCCATGCTAGAGTGAGTGTGTAATTCATAATTGTGTAAGTATACTAATATAAATAATATATTAATTTAAATTATTTAAAATGGATTCATTTGACCTGAAATAAAATATACTCATAATTTTATTATGAAAATTATAAGGCAACATAATTGAAATTGGAAGAAATAGTGCTCTTTTTGCTCAATGCACACTAGAATTGCCAAGTGATTTCTAAATGTGTTTGGAGAAGCTTTGATGTGATTATATATGGAAATATTCCAAATATTTCTATTAACTTCCATTTCTAAAATTATGGGAGGGATTAAGGGAAACATATTGATTTTAGAAAGTTACCATTTGAGCATGGCGGACACAGGTGCAATGCAGCCCTATCCAACCTAACACAATCCTATCCTAAAAGGACATAAACTAATATAAAAGGTCTAACCGGTATTTTAAGTATATTAAAGATGTATAAATTATTTTTTGAGTATTTTCAAGAAAATATTTATAGTATTATATGTTCGTATAGATATTGTAAGTTAATGGAATGGTGAATAGTTGAAGTGAGTAACGATGTCAAGATTAAACATTATCAATCAATTAATGATTAGTTTTACATGTATAAATTTTCATCCAATTTATTATAGTTATGTAATAAATTGGAATTATAATATTAATTTAGAATCAAAACATAGGGTGTATATACACTTTATCTTTTGATGCAAAGCTTGATCATGAAAGAAGCCTTAATGTAAAACTTATAAGAAAGTACAATAAAAGTAGTTACTATCCATATTTGAAAGTTGAAAATATGAAACTTTATATTAGAAATTTTAAAATAGATAAATGGAATTATAGACCTAAAATATTATGCAATATAATTAGCATTTAACTTAAAAGTGGAGAATTGTTTGCCCCCTTGTCGAAGCATTTGGAAAAATGTTGAACCTATGGTGCATTGAGAGTGATCAAGTATCGATTTGAAAACCTTTGAATTATTTTGAGTTGGAATTATTGTATCCTTTAACTCTCATTTTAATATGTGGATTACTCTATATAATAATTTAAGGGGTGGGACCACTTAATATGGCTCACTACATAGAAAAATTGTAACCATAGATGTTGAGTGTCACTAGACTCTAACATGGCCCACTTGTAACATGAAGTCAAATCACACCATTTTAGATATATATAGATTATATTCGAAACTTTTAAAATTGAGAGATTTAAAAATTCCATGTATAAACTTAAACATGAATGAATATCATGCCCTTTATATTGTATTGTATTGATATTGGATACAACTGGAACTTCTAATTATTTTTGAACCTTACCACTTGTAACTATTTTTAAAATTTTTTAATTGTAATTAATTTTCACATTCCCATAGATATGAATCAAGTTAATATTAATATGTATTAATGTACTTATGTGAATGAGTGCACATGCATGTAATATGCCCCAAAATATAAAAATTTAATATCATGCTAAAATTTTAGAAATTGTATAGTACCATCAACATGAAATTTGGTTATAAGGATTTGAATTATCATGAAAAGCACATTTTAATTACCATATTTTAATATTATATACATATATTATATTTCACTTAACTCAAAATAAGAATTATCTGATATGTGAAAGATGTAATCATGTTGTAGCACTTAAAAATTTGAAAGTATTGCACCATAGTATTTAGAAGTACCATAAAATTTGCATGTGTTAGATATAAATATAATTGAATAAAATAATAATAATGTGAATTATATGTATCATGGCACGAGATTAAGAGTATAGAGTAGGAGTTATAAATGATATGCATCATGGCACCACAGTAACACAAAATATCATATAATCAATGTCATACAATGTCATGCAAATTATAAAGTCACACATAAGGATCAAAGGTCACATACAAGAGAAATGTGAATGTCACATAAATAAACAAGGCCAAGGGCCACATATAAACAAAATAATTATGTTATAAAAGGAATAAATTGTATGTATAAGGCCAAGGGCCACACACAATAACAAAGAAAGTTCTAACTTATCATTAGTTAATGTAAGAAAGAAACATAAAGAACATGAAACTATTTTACATCCACCATATAGATCCATGTTATTGTTATGAAATATAATATTAATGTACCACATGTATAGTATGAGTGAGTAGAAAAACATTTGTATGATATGTAACTCAACATGGGAAAAAGTTTGTAGATAGATACAACCTGTTTAATTATTCATGGAGAACAAAGAGATTCCCCCAACTTAGCAAGGTTTTTAGGTAATAATGGAAGGCACATATAAAATAAAAATGTAAAATTATTTCCTATATCACAATCAAATACCTTGTGAAAAGAAGTGTGTTATGATAATTTAAATATGATATCTATCAAACATATAACAAATAACATATAAAAAGAAGTAAATTAGCAATAATTTAAAATGATTTTTAGGTCTTGATTTTGAAAATTTTAAAATATTTTGATTATTTTTGTGTTATTTTAATTTAAAATATTTTAAAAATATGCTAAGAATCAAGGATTTTTAAAATAGAATAAAGTGGAAGGAATTTGAATAATCCTTAACAAGGTTCAAAAATAAAATGTGATAAGAGGAAGGAAAGAAATGTGACCCAAATGTATGAATTAATGAATCATAAAAATGTAGATTAAATTATAAATATATATAAGAATATAATTTATCCTAAATGGACAAGATAAAAATGCGATCATGTAAATGCAATGAAAATTATAGCATGATAATGATGCAATAATATGCAAATATGAGCATTGAAAACATATAGCCATTATCGATTGTTCAAGTTGGTTTGAAAAATAAATAAAGAGGGAAATTCCAAAAGTTAAAATAAATAAAAGGATATAAGAATGGTTGGATAAGGGATTAAATAATTAGCAGTGAAGTAAAAATAAAAATCCATGTACAAAGGAGAAATTCAATTATATAACTAATTATTTCAATGATGGGCATGTATACATAACCCATGGAATGATATGAGGGAATGAATTATTGGGAAGGATAAGTTACAAATTTATATGCTTCTTAATTTTAATAAGTATTATTACATGTAATATATCCATCTAAATCACTGCTCATATACCCATGTGAACCTATACCTACATGTGTAGTAAGAGAAGATGTAATAGCTTGTACTTGTGGTGAAACTTTTTGAATAACTTTTGATTAATTATGAGATTAATACCTCCTTTTATGTGACACTTTATACTTAGGATAATGTACCATGCTCTTTTTAATTAATTGAATATGCTTATATGTAACTATATGAAGCTCATAAGTAAATGGAGAATCTGATTATATAATATTCTCATGCTCATAAATAGATGAAGAAACTAATTATTTAATATGATTTGGAATATGTAGATCATGCTCTTAAAATAAATTTTAGACTATTTCATTACCATTTTTCTCAATTATTATTCTAGGAAGCTATTCTGTATGAGAGGTAAACATCATTGGTTTCAATAAATATTCATATTGGATTCATGGAATTTTGACCACTTGATTATCATGAATATATTTAATACATTTATGAATAGTATGAGGTAATTATATAATATTTTTTATCCAAGGGTGTCCTAATAAAATATGAAATAACAATATGCTTTGTATAAATAATAATGGAGTGGGCACTATTAAAGGCCCTAATTATGAATTTAACATTATATGTCAAAGAGTATCTAGTGAATTGCCATAAAATGATTTGAAAATTAAAGAAGTATCTTGTAAATATTTATCTATATAACCAAGATATTAAATTAGTGATATGGTACATACATTTTAACTTGATCCATTATTTATCATAACACTATGTATGGGTTATTTGTCAACATATGATCGAATACAGAGTGCATGCCTATCTAAATGATCATAAATAACTTCACTATAATTCAATGTAATAAGAGTATGTGATGATTTATTTATTTATTTTAACTATGCAAGAAATTATATCAATCAAATTCCCATATGTAGAAGGAGGATGAAAATTATATGCATAGTGTACTTCAGAACTATCCTTGTTAGTTTCTTCATTATTTGAAAAATGATATTTTTACATTTTGAGTTTTTAATTATAATTTGATTATGGATTAGCCTCTTTAATATGTGTTCTAATATCAATAATTTTCTCATCAATAAAATCTTAAATCTTGTGCTTAATATTGAAACTTCTATTTTTAGAATGCCCAATACATCTATGGTATTCACAATATGCATTGCCATTAAATTTTTTAGATTATGCTATAGACATGTCCACTTACATTGATGGATGAAGAGTGAAAAGGTTTAATTATTTTATATTTATAAACAATACATGAGGAGGTGATGGTAACCTTTAGAATTACCTCCTTTGTGTAGCTTGTAATTGAAGCTTTTGTGTTGGTTGTGAGATAACATTAACTATAATCTTAGCATCATTCTTGATTTCATTTGGTTTGATTTTATAAATTTTATTAATTTGAAATTTGACATTTGAAGTATAAGGATAACTTTAAGTATACATAATCTTGTTAAAAGTAATCAACTTAGCCTCATACTCTAACTATATGGCTTAATTCATCAAAAGATTTGAACTTATCAGACATAATTGACTATTAAAGTGGAGATAAAAAAATTCAGTGAAAATATTTTGGATATCATTATCATTATTTTTATTTTTAATTTTTTATATCATATTATTTTATCTTAGTACATATTCATTTATTTTTTCATTAGACCCTTGTTTTATCTTCAAAATTCCAGCATATGATAGCTTTTCACCAATGCTAAAATAAAAGTGTGTTAAATAATAAATTTCCAAAAGGTTGAAAACCTTTATAGATTTAAGAGGAAGATAATAAAACCATATAATATAATATTATTTAAGAATTCTTGGAAAGATATTTGTTGAAAAAAAATCATTATCAACATAGTTTAGACAAGCTACATGGAATACACATAAATGTTGTTTAGGATCACTTTTACCTTCATATTAAGGAATATTAGGAGACAAAAAGACAATTTGTAATGTATAATATTTAATTTCAGGTGGTAAAGGTTTATGTTACAAAGAACACGATTCCATAAAGGGACCAACAAAAGATACAGTTTGCTCAATATGACATAGTTAGATTGCAATGTAAGAAGTGCATGTTTAAGAGTAGTATTTATAAAGATAAGTGAAGGAGTATAAGTAGCATGAGTATAAATACACATGGATATATTTATTAAACTAAGGGATGATACCAAACCAATAAATGGTTATATATAAGTAGCTAAATGTGTATAAATAAGAATAGATGCAATGGTAGAAGTAACAACATTGAAAGTAGGGGATTTAACAACCCCAAAAGGTAATTATTGTGGTATAAATGTGGATAATTTATTTTTATGTTTAGATTTTGATGATAAATTTAGAGTAATTAAATTATTCACCTCATTAGTTTTCTCTTTAAGACCTTGAAAAAATCTAAATAATTCTTGCTCTTGATTTTGTCTACTCCATTAAGCTCATATGGATTAATATGAGATTCATGTTCATTATGTACATAATAGTCCTATTTATTAATTTAAATATCAATTTAAATGAAAAATTAATGTGTAGGAGATTAAGGAATTTTAAAAATATTAGTATTAGTTTGGAAAGAAAAAACATCATGATTTTCCATTGTAAAAGAAACCAGAAGCAACTGCATATATGGAAAAGGAATGCCACTTAATCTAACACTTGTCTTAAAGGCATAAAATATAATATTAATAAAAAAATATAATTAGTATTAATACATTATAAGTGAAAATAAAGGTATAATTTTTATTTAGGAAAGGGTTTTAATGATTGTGTGGTCTCTCAAACACACTTGTTTGTCCACTGAATAGTGTTGGTTGAATGTTTCAAATCACTAAATCCAAACTAAAAATTGTGTATTTAACCCAATGATCTCATTTTCAAGGGTATGGTGAGATTAAATTCCCTATGTAATAAAATACTATCATGTGTACCATAAATCAAATGGATAAAATAGGCTTCTTGTGGTATACATAAGGAATCTTAAGAATTTATAATATATAGTGAGGTACATGAAAATAAAACTCCATGTTTAGTGTTCTAGAATGTATATAAGTATTGTTATAAAACCCTCATTCCATGATTTAAATAAAATATATCACCACATATACAATCATGATAGTCACTAAGTAGTTTTAAAACTTTAAGAACATAGTTCATAAAAATAAGCATAAGAAAATAGAAAATAAAGAGAATAAAATTAAAATATTAGTGTGTATAGATATCAACAAGTTTAAACTTGATATCTAAATAAAGAAATTATGTGTTGGATATATCTAAGGTGAAAAGATAATTTCTTGAGTTTTGTATTAAATCCATGGTTGAATAATATTGAATAATTGTGTGTCAGATTTATATCCAATATTGAACCCTATTTCTTTTTAGTGTCAATAATTTACATAAATTGGAATGAAATCCTAAGACAAAAAAAAACAAAAACAAGTTGTGTTATAAAAATAAATGTCTCACTATAACATTTAATATATTTTTAATTAAAATGAATAAAACTAATAGATCTAAACTATTGAAATTGATATACAAAAAATATAAAGATATCGAAATGAAATATAATATTTACATAATTAGAAACTAGTTAAAAATAGTAAATTAGACCATAGATATGCAAGCATCCTTAAAACTATATTATGATAACTTTATATGATGATTGCGACTTAAAACTGGATAAAAATACCCAAAAATAATATCTCACCTAAAAATAGAGATTTAAAATACACTAGGATAAGTCCAAAAATTTAGGAATGGACACATTATAACCTTATATGTTGACTATAGCTATGTCTTGGTTGATTGTATGCCTAAATTTCAAAATAGGTTTATGTGACTACCTATGAGTGTTTAATAATTAATATTGTGTCTTAATTTTCTATATGAATTAATTATAAAACACAAACCCTACATCCTAAAAAATAAACACAATATGCATTGAATGCCAAAAGGGGGAATAGGGTTAGGGGAATAGTTGAGCTACCCTTTAAAAACCTTGTGTAATTTGAGTGTTGTATACATAACCTAAATGGGTCTTAGGTTGATATAGTTATCCCTCCTATAATTATTGTGTGATTTTTGATTGTGAAACTATATGAATATATCTAAGATATTAATTTAAATTCTTGACAATGAATGCCCTTGACCTACAATAAAAGATATTTAGACTTGGCATATTGCTATTAGAATGAAACATAATTTAAATTGAAATAAATAATGTTATTTTACTTAGTGTGTAATAAAATTTACATATATTTCTAGATGTTTTTATATAATCCTTGATGTGCTTATATAGGGTAATATTTTAAATAACTGCATTAACTAACCTTGATAAAATCACTAGATGGGTTAAGTGCAACATATCAAATTTTAAAAAAAATTATTGGAGAACTTAGAAGAATGATGAATAGGCCGTGTGAGTTAATTGGGGTTAATATTAGACATTTTTTATCACTTAATTTTTAATTTTATATGTTTATAGTTACATATTTGAGTTACTAATAATACATAAGACATTATGATTGATGATGATGAGGGTTATTATACACTATTAGATCATCTTTCATATTGAAATTTAGACACATTTATAGTTGCAATGTCATACCACTTGTTCCCAAAAGGTAATCCTTACGATGTTTTATATCATGAATATAAATTACCATCCCTTATAATGGTTAATTTGTTAGCATATTCATTGATCACTTATTCTAAAAATAAAAAATGAAAAAAAATCAAATATTCCAAAAAATAAAAAATTGGGACTTAAGCATGACATGATTTTCATATTACATCATTTACATATATTATTTATGACATTTTTTATAAATTACATATCCTTTTATATATACAAATGCATTTCATGGTATACATTCCATGGTACCTATAAGTGAGTAACCTTGAATTTGACAGTCCATATGTAGTGGTTAATTCATGTTTAAATGAGTAATGCAGTTGAGATTTAACACCCTCAATAGCTTTAAAATTAATCCAATAGACAAATTTATGGCTCCCACATTGCATATTAGGGTTAAAATATCAAATAAATATTAATTCAAGATTAATTAGATGGGTCAATGTGGTTTAGGTTTCTACAATGCTTAATGACCTTGGCACTATTATATTTGTTTAATTTTTCCTAATAAGGTTTAGGGTAATTTGACTTCTAATTCATTCCCTTTGCCCAGATACACAAATTAGGGATTAGTCACCCCTAATTTTACAAATTGGTTAAACAAGAGGAATCATTCTCTAATAATTTAATAAGAAAACATCATCTCACACATGTTATAGAGAAACACAATTCACCCACTTATAGGTATACTCTTTCCTTGCTATTTAAAATTCAAAATTTCAATTTATGCATTTTAAAATTTAATCTAAGGACATTAACTACCACATTTTAATTTTAGGTTTGATTGGAGTAGGTTTCATGTTTCAAGCATCTTCCAAATATAAAGTGTGTATTACACACTTAAGTACATTTATTCATTCTTTTACTATAGTATTTATATTGAATTTCAATACTATAATATAATGGGGGAATTTTTAGAAACTAAATTTTGGTAATTCATACTTTTTAATGTCAATTATGAGTTAGATTCACCCTAAATTACTTGTGTGCACATACATGATTCTCATTCCCCATTATCTCACATCCACATGCCCTCTATGGGTTTAATATTCCAAAATTACTCTAATTCACCCATGGAAAATCCTATAGTATGTATTACACAAATTATTTATCTCATTCAAACATATCCCAATCATCATATCAATGTTCATGTCTCATGTACAGTAACTAGACTTAGAATTAACCATTTGATGGTAGAAATTTCATTTAATGGTTTAGTCCCACACCAAACAATAGTCATTTAAAATTTATGTCAGGGAATCCAAGAACAACACACCTTGTTCTGATCCCACTTGTTAGGATCTTGCTCCTCAGAAAGAGCACAATATGATTACCAAATACAAGCAATTAAACATGCGAAAATATCCAAAAGTATAAGTAACTAGAATTCACAAATAGCACAGAATATGAGAGACAATAAACAATCGTGTATTAACACTTGTATAGAAAAGAATACAATAAAGAGACACCACTCTCTTCCACCTTACAGAGGCTTGCCACACCTCAAGTGTACAGTAATTCTTATTCAAAACACTCTTCTACCAAAAACAGTCCCAACACACAACTCACACACAGAATTGGTGTTCACCTCTCCAACCAGTCAGTAATAACCCTGCCAGTACACCAAGCACTCTAAAGTATTTCAAGTAGATCTCCCATGAACCTGCAACCTACAATTCAATAGACCATACTTACACATGTAGATCTCCTATGAGCTTGCAACAACCTGTAACTCAATGATCTTATAATGGAAAGATCTTCCTTGCCTTCCTTTCTAGGTCATCCATTACAATACATGCCAATGGGTCTATAAATAGATCCCAGACTTGAACAATAACTTAGACTCTTAGTTTACTAATAATAGACACGTAGCTCAAGACTTGAAATAGCCTTTACATGTAAACACTCAATTCAACAAACTAACTGTTCATGTAACGAATAGTTCTAGAACACATAGGCGACCGACGTCGGTCCCTGTCTACCTGGTGATGACCGACATCATCTGACTTCCTACCGACATTGGTTGCCTTCTACATTCATCATGACCGATGTCGGTCATACTTTTAACACTGGTACTTCTAGAACTTCAGCAACCTCCTTTTCATCTGCATAGTTGAAGCTTTTAGCTCCACAACCTAACAATCTCCCACTTGGAGATAAATAGCTGCAACTATACCTATACCTGTACATCATCTAGTTTGTTCCCTTGGCTCTATATCCCTCTTCAAGATCACTCTTGAATACCAACCACCACACACCTTATGATGCAACACCTATCATCCAAATTACCTACCACATCCACATCTACAAACCATGTAGAAAATAACTTGACCCTGCATAGCATGTGCACCTGCTGCTGGTCCCTCTAAGAATCCACTAAACTTCCCTCCAATGCTTCTTTCCCAGATTGGCTCCTAACTTTTTGACAACTCCCATTGTAAGGGAAAACTCAAGTCTAGTACATACCATGCACTTAACCTCATTATGTGAATCAAGACACTATTCTGTGAACTATCCAACCATCGATGTGCTAACCGGTCTCACACAATCATCCTGAAACAAAGTCAACATATGACCTTCCATGTCCCTAGAACACACTCATGCTAAAGAATCTTGCTGCTCCTAGATTCCTCATGACACACCTCTGAACTAGCTTTACCTTTAGTTTAGCAACTCCTTGTATATGTAACCCTGCAACAAGCGCATCATACAGTAATAGGATAATGTAGCTAATATTATCCAACCTAGTAAAGAGAAACACAATGATCAAACCTCCATTGTCCTGCAGCTTACTCAAGACCATATACCATGGCCTTCTGTCTCACGTATCCATTTCCACTCTTCTTCATCTTGAACATCCATTCGTCTCTCAGTGCTTTCTTCCAGCTGGAAACTCCACCAAAAACACCTATTTGGTTCTCCTCCAAGGAATCACATCCTCCATCCATGCCAAGCTCCCACTGTTTCCTAGATCTACCTGCTCTGCTTCTTTAACAACTTCCTGGTTCTTTACTATAAGTGAGTAACAAGTTGTGTAAAGAAGGGAAATGATGAATTTGAGGCTTACATACCCTTTAAGTCCTCCATATGGGTGCTTGAGACTCCTTGACAACTTGTTATCCACCCAAAATTCATCTCAGTGACCGATGCCAATCACATCTTAGTCTGCACCTGACCGATGTCAGTTCCTTGCGATTGCCTCATCATCGACATTGATTCCCCCTTGCTGATGCTTGTGTTTATCTACCCTAAGTCACCAATGTCAGGCTACACATAGTTGACATCGGTCCTTGTCTGGATGCTGACATCAGTTTTCTAGCTGACGTCGGTCTCTGTGTTTTACTTGTGAGAATTGACCTCTACCCGTGAGCTCCTTTTGGATCAAACCCTTGTCCAAATCACCCTTGCTCTACTCAAAATTCTTTTACCCCTTGTGCTAAACTCTATCCATCACCTTCTCCTTGAAAACCAAGGCTTTCCTATTCTTGTGAATAACATCGAATTCCTCAAGAAACGTCACCTTCTTCTTTTGCATACAGAAACCTTGATCAATGCTCTTCAAATTTGAAAGCATACCCTTTGACTCAAGAACATGCATCTCCTTCTTATTCATGTGACCAAGCCCATTAAGCCACATCTTTGAATTTATAGATGAAGTAGATAACCTAGAAAGAGAATCAGTAATGCAAGTAGATAGATAAAACGTACCTACTTTCTTACCTCTTGCTACAACAAGTGCACCCTTGGTAACCTTCCAAGAGTCTACTGTGAGAGTTACTGTGTAACCCTCATCACCCAGACTTCTTATAGAAATCAAATTCCACTCCAAAACTAGGACATGCATGATCTCCTTCAACACCCATGTGTTACCTGTCTACAATTTTAGCTTCACTTTCCCTTTGCCAACCATCTGACAAGGCTTACCATCCCCTAAACAAATTTCTCCAAAGTTTCCTTGGACATACTCATGAAAAAATTACCTATTTGGGGATGCATGAAAAGAGGCACTAGAATCTAAAACCCAAGATTCTACTTTATCCAAGGAACATACCAGAGCATCTTATGCAACGAGCTCTACAACATCTGCTTCTTCTTCATGTCTTTCATGCTGATCTTCACCTGACCTGCAATCTCTCTTTAAGTGACCTTGCTTTCCACATTTCCAGCAGGTTATTCTGCCATACCTAGACTTAGACCTCCTGCCATTAAAATTTTCCATTCTTAGTCTACTTTCTTCTGCCATTGATCTACTCCCACTCAAATAGAAACCCCTGTGAGTAACATGTAATCAACACACACTAACCAGATCTAACCCAATCTATTAGTATCCCAACCAAAAGCTTTGATACCAATTATTGGGGAATCCAAGAACAACACACCTTATTCTGATCCCACTTGTTAGGATCTTGCTTCTCAGAAAGAGCACAATATGATTACCAAATACAAGCAATTAAACATGTGGAAATATCCAGAAGTATAAGTAACTAGAATTCACAAATAGCATAGAATATGAGAGACAATATATAATCTTGTATTAACACTTGTATAGAAAAGAATACAATGAAGAGACGCCACTCTCTTGCAACTTACAGAGGCTTGCCACACCTCAAGTGTATAGTAATTCTTCTTCAAAACACTCTCCTACAAAAAATGGTCCCAACACACAACTCACACATAGAATTGGTGTTCACCTCTCCAACCAGTCAGTAATAACCCTGCCAATACACCAAGCACTCTAAAGCACTTCAAGTAGATCTCCCATGAACTTGCAACTTGTAATTCAACAGACCATACTTACACATGTAGATCTCCTATGAGCTTGCAACAACCTACAACTCAATGATTTTACAATGGAAGGATCTTCCTTGCCTTCCTTTCTAGCTCATCCATTACAATACATGCCAATGGGTCTATAAATAGATCCCAAACTTGAAAAATAACTTAGACTCTTAGTTTACTAATAATAGACACGTAGCTCAAGACTCGAAATAGCCTTTACATGCAAACACTCAGTTCAACAAACTAACTGTTCTTGCAATGAACAATTCTAGAACACACAGGTGATCAACGTCGGTCCCTATCTACCTGGTGCTGACCAACATCGACCGACTTCCTACCGATGCTAGTTGCCTTCTACATTCATCATGACTGATGTCAGTCATACTACCAATGTTGGTACTTTTGGAACTTCAGCAACCTCCTTTTCATCTGCATAGTTGAAGCTTTTAGCTCCACAACCTAACAATTTAAATAATTCATTTAGTTTGGAGTATATGTTTCACATGTCAGTGGCATGAAAAATAATAAAAAATGTCTCCTATAAATAGAAAATAGGTATAAGCCTATTACCCAATCTAGAAAGCACTTACCAAGAATATTCACTTACACATTTAAGAGGAATACCCTATTCTTCCCAAATTTCTAATCAATAACTAGAAACAAGTCTTTAATAAGTCTAAATCACTCTATATCCAAGACAAAGTTTCCACTTAAAAAATATTAAGGTATCTTTTAAAACATACATACATTGAATGAACATGATTGCACACTTTCACTTAACAAGGATAACTACAAGTAGTTAGAATTCCCTATTGGGGGTATTGGATATGTAGATAACATTTCACCATTCAATTGGGAGTGGTTAGGGCTAGCTTTTTAAACACATGGATCTAGAAGAGGTTAGTTCTCATTAGTGTGCAAAAAAGCATACAACAATAAAAACTTGATCTTTTTAAGCATGGTCCTCATATTATCTAAGATCAAAAAGTAATAAACAAATATAAGACATCAAAATGATTACCTTCCTCATGGCTATACACTCCTTACTGATATACATACATGTTTTTACCTGAATGTAGAGATTAAAGTCTTTATGAATGTTATGTTTTGATCACATGGGAAACATATTCCCTTACACTTTAGAGTGATTGATCAAATATAAACTAAAATAAATGGTTTAAGGATTGATAATTGAAAGGTTACTAGAAATGGCAACACTTCTTTGTATATTCAAGAGTTAAGAATAATGGAAAATGGATCTTGTATTTATAGATTCCTCAAACTACTCTTAACTTTCAGATGAAAATCAATATGAGTGGATGAGAGTTAGTAAATCTTGGTAGGAAAAATGCAATTACTATTTGGCATTAATTAAGCATGGCTTACCAAAATTTATATTTATTTAATATTTTTCAAATAATTGACAAATTTCATGCAATGTCATGATGATGTCAAAATTATTGATATTTATGGATGATTTCATAATTATTTATATTTATTGATGATGTCATGATGATGCCATTATTTGGCCACTTGTGATGATAATTGAATAATTATTCAATTAAATAATTAAAGAAAATAAGAAAATTCTAAAAGATATGTAATTTCCAATTAGAGTAAGATTAAGTTAATTAACAAAGGTTAATTAACTTAATGAAAATTGATTTTCCTTTTGAAATTTAGATAACCATCTAACATAATTAATCCAAAACACCTCTTGCACAATTGTATTCTTAAATTGGGATGAATTAACTATAGTTGATGACAACATATAGTACATTTCCCCAATCAATGATGCCCCAATGTGTTTCATAATGTGCACACAATATGTGTGAAATAATTTGGAAGTTTTAGTGATTTATGCATTATTGAAATAAATTCATTTTGATTGTAATTTCAACATAAAAGTGATGAGAAATGGGTGTCTATATTTTCATATATTTTAAAGGGTGTAGTGAGATACTAGATGAAAAAATAGTTTTTCAAAAAAATGAAAAAGTCATTAAAATGATTTGATAATGATTTAATAATGGTGTGTTCATTTTTTGTTGAATATTATTCAATTTACTCAAAATGAGTTCACAATGATGCCCTATATAATTTTTTGGATACCCATGAAGCTGCATCGATAGAGTGGCCAAAAAATAGGATTGATGGATGAAACCTTAAAAATAATAAAATAGACAAGAATAAGAGTGAAATTAACCCATGGATGAGATTAATCTAGTTGATCTAATGCTTGCATGCACTTATTTTCAATGTGAATAGACTATAAAAATGATTTCCCTCAAAGAGAGTGGAATTGGGAAGGATGCATCCCAAGATAAGAGACAAACTTTAATGTACCCCAAACAAGGTGAAAGGTTCAAGTTTAAGGAATAATCTATCATAAAATATGTTGTGAAATTTAGCTCGATGAAAGAGGATGAGATCTATGTAGCTTGGAATTAGAAGAAAGACTATATGATTGAATTTCCCTAAAGAGGGGAGAATTACCATTGATTAAACTAATTTTCCCTCATAAGGTGGATTTGATCAATTCATCAGAATAAGTAGTTTGCCCCAATAGTGTGGATTTTCATTTTGATAAATTGATTGAGTAATTAATTGATTTATTAGTATCAAAGCTAAAGGGTGTAACCTATTACATAGATTAAAGATGAGTTGGCACAAACATAAGTGTAGATTGTACAATGAATTTCATAGAATGAAGAAGACACAAAAAATAGGGACATAAGGATGAACAAAGTGATGAAATAAATTATTGAAATAAAAAAGATAATGGTAGAAGAATAATGAGATAGTGATGGTTGATATGACCTCAAAAACTAAACATAATTGAGCATTTCCCACATAATGTAAATGGACCTCAAGCCAATGTAGTTCTCTTAAGATGGGAGAAAATGAATGAGGAAGAATAGAATAGATTATTAGAAAAAGAATAATGATGGACCAATGTGTATGAATCTTTTTATTACATGTCATTCAGAGATGCACATCATGATGAACATATATATTCAGAATATTAAATTGTTATGATTTAATCATGGAAAATGTGATGATGTGATGTAGTTAAATATGACTGAAATGATTTGATTAAATAATGAATGATTTTGTGATGGGAGATAATGATAACTTATAATGAGATCATATTTACAACTCAAAAACTTGATTTTTAATTTAGAACTCAATGGCATGCACCATGTTATAAAACACCATGATGGCATGGTTACAATGTGCATAAGGACTAAGCCCCAATTCAATAGACAAATAGAAATAATAAACTAATGATAAAAAACATGATGATAATGTTAATGTATTTCAATTGATGGACTCAAGTATACGTGTGAGACAATAATTACCTTGATTATGACCTTGGTAGCATAGTGGAATGAGCCAAGGAAACAATAATAAAATAAAATTAATAGGCAAATAAGTAAACACACAAATTTAAAAATAATAGAAACAAAAAGCATATTTTTGTTTAACCAAGTAAAAATACACATATGAAGGCTCATTGAGACTGATAATTAAAATTTTCCCCCAATAAAGGATATGTTCAAAGGAAGGACACATCCCAATGGTTTCTAAAATGAGTGGAACTAATATTGAATCTAGCTAGTAGAGTGGATTTGGGAAGGACACATCCCAATGGGTATTGAAATGAGTGGTTTAATGATAAATAAAGGATAATGACTAGATTTAGGACAAGACAAATGTTTTTGAATTTTTTGTATTGATATATATCATGGATATTTGAAGCCTTATTAAAAAATTTAGGATTTTATAAATGTTTTGAAAGATTTTGGGTTTTTGGAATAATAACTCAATGAAGGATTAAGAGATGTAAAATGAATTAACTTGAAAAATGGCAAGATCATGGGAGTGGTAACTTAAAAAATGGTGAGAATATAGGATTAATTCACAAAATAGTGTGGTCAAGAAATAAGAGTGGCCAAGTTGAACTTATAAACTAAGCATTTCTTATATAGTTCAAACATACCTCAATCCACTATAGTTCATCATAATATGGGAGTTAATAATGAATGAAGAATGAATGGATATTATTGGATAATAATGGATGAAAATGAGGGAAACTAATAGGAATATCCAAGGTCCATGTAACATTTGAACCAAATATGTCCAATCATAAAAGTGTTGTGGGTAATATGTCAAAATGTATCCTAAACAAGTCTCAATATACCTTCTACTTCTATAACAAGGTCAATAATAGAAGATTTATGATCAGAATAAAATGGGTTGGGTTAAATAGTTTTGAATCAAAAAAATGGTTGGAATAGAATGGAATGGTATTTAATGAAATTAAGGATAAATTATTGTATATGGGGTTGCCCCAAAGTGTCAAGGTAATTTTAGATAACAAACTATTTACACACGATGACATAAACCTAGTTTTCACATTGGTACTCGACCAAGGTGTCACAAATATGGTTTTCACCATTGGATAGATTATTTCTATTTCTATTTTTATTGTTTTTATTTTAATTGATTTTTTCTAATAATCTTAGCTCAATTGAGGATTATGAGATGCATAATGCAGACCCTTTTCCATCTAACCAATACCCTCTTAGAATAGCTACTCTATCAAGAATCTATACTATTCTAGACTACACTAAAGATGTTGTGATATTCACTGGTCATTTTTTTCCTTCAAGCCTGTAGAAAAGATGCATTTGTATTCTCTTTGAAAAAGAGTTTTATTAGGAAGGGTAAATAAGGATAGGCATTAGATATATGATTTTATTTGGTAATGTCATATAGGAGGTGAATAAATAACAAGATCAAAATGGAATGTATAATGGTTGAGGGATAAATGAAGATTATAATTTTAAGTCACATATATTATTGATTATACATTGTGGTGAGGCCAAAGACTTTATGAAATTATCTCAATAAGACCACAATATTTTTTTATTATTTAGGCTTGAGAGGTGCTACAATCTAAACATGTTATGGATTATCATCCATGTTGATATTGAATTCAATAATGTCTTCATCAAGTAATGATGGACTAATTGGTTCAACACCTCACTTTTTGAAAAGGTTTTTACCAACAAAGTCTTCTTGATTTTTATCATCCCATACTACCTCAAACAAGGTTTCAATAAAGGATATTGAATTTTGTTTTTAAATATCATTTAACAACTAAAACAAGGTTTCACTAGAAGATACTGAGTTCAAAATTTGATTCTTACTTATCACCTCAAACAAGGTTTCATTAGGAGATTATTATTTTAATTAAATGATATATTGATTCCTTTGAAATTTTGTAACTAAGAAATCACCATTGAAAATTTTCAACAATGTGTGATTCTATCGATCCCAATCGATGGTTATGGGAGGTGGAATATCAGTAAAATGGATAAGTTAGTTAATGTCAATGGAAGGGTAAAATGTAACAAAATCCTTGTAGGGGATAATAGGATAATGTGTGTTGATTCTAAAGAAAACATCCTTAAAAATTGTTGAAGAATCACAAATGTTTTTAATCTCATCTATAATGAGTGTGTAATCTATGTTATTTTTACTCAAGTGGATTTATTAGAAGTGTATAGCCAATGTTGTGATATCCATTAATGTATTCTAATTTTGAAGATGATTCTAACTCAAGGGGATTTAAATATAATGTTGAAACTGACGTTGATCATGTTTTTAATCTTAAATCTAACATTAGTTCTAGAATGAAGCTTGATTTTAATGGTGATGCTAAAAATAATGTTGGTTATAAAACAAAAATTATTTATTATGAAAATTTAACCACAAAGAGGGCCTATTGAATTTAATTATCCACAAGTACCTTAATCATCTTTTACTTGGAAATGAAGGATTTAGGACAAAGGAATTTTATAAAATGGGGGATGTTTGAAAATGTATGAATAATGGATGTTAAATAATAATAGGATTTTCAAATATGTGCTTATAAAATATGGGTCCTTCATCAAATATAGGTGGACTAAAAATTGGTTTGGGTTTGCTAAAAGATGGTTGATTAAACAAAAACATCAATAATCAGTTGACTATCTTGATCTTGATTTGGAAGTAGATTAATTTGATCATGATTGGAAAGGGGATCATGACATGTCCTATTTGAGTAGTTATAATATTTGGATGCACTTAGGTCTTAAATATATTATGACCCTTTGAGGATAAATGAATGTCTTTGTTGGGTTCTAAGACTAGATTGGATATTGAACAAGTAGACAAGGAATTATCATATAAAATAGTAGCTAGAGAAGTTGTTAAAGTATCCATGATTTTATTAGAAAAGAGATAACCATCCTAATATAGTTCAAAAGTAATGATGTGGTTATTTTGGGGTGGTTTTACAAATTACCTCTTCAACACATGCATTTCCTCTTTTTGAACAAAGGTATGTAACTAGTCTATAGGAGAGTTAGGTGGGAGTTTGTCTCAATCTTCTATGAGTTGAAAAATGATAGAATTCTTATTTTTAGGAGTGTATTGTTTGAATAAGGTGTCATCCAATCTAATTTCAAACATCATGGATCAATACAAAAGAAAGGATTCCCTTAAGAAAGGATACATGTAAGGGGATTGGTCTTATATGGAATTATCCCAAAGAGGGTGGAATTGGCTTGGTAGAATTGGCCCAAAGAGGGAAGTCTTGGCCGAGTAGAAATATCCCAAAAATGGAAGAATTAGTCTTTGAAAATAGACCTAAGAGGGTGATCTAGTTCTTATTTAGAATGGGCCCAAAGAGGATGATCTTGGTCTAGCTTAATGTAATTGGATTGGTTTGGCTTTGCTTGGCCCTAATTAAGGTGGAATAGATTGGATTGAAATTGACCCAAATAGGGTAGAATAAGCATATATTGTAATTTCCCCAATTAGGGTAGAATAAACTTATATTGGAATTACTATAAACATGGTAGATTGGACTAACATCATCCAAATGAAATAAAGGATAGATGATATGAATTCATCATTATAAATCAACAAGTTTAGGAAATTTAATGAAAAGATAAGAAGTGGTTTGAATGTAGCATGTAATTGATTTAGGGTAATTAGATTTAATCTAAATAAACATAGTTTGGAAATAGAATTAGATTGTGGTTCAATATGAACTTGATTGTATTGGAATGGCATGGTACATGGTTCAAGATAAACCTGATTTGGCTTGGATTAGATTAGAAAAGGAATAGGAACAAATGTGATCCAATGTGAATAATCAATTCTAAATTGGATTTGGGTCCAAATGGACCTGATTTGAATAATTTTCATTTGGATAGGAGAATGCTACCACATGAATAATGTAATGGTATAATCAACCAACATAACACTAAGATGGGATGAAGATGGCCTAAAATTTGGGTAGGGTAATTCCTCATCTTATAGGTGTGTAATAAAAATGTTTAGAATTGGTATTAAAACTTGGTTCATTATTATTGGTTTATTGTTATATTTGGTTTTGAATAAAAATGAGTTTTTGACATAACAATCAAACATCAACACATAATTATCACAATTACATTTTAATAAGTATACATCACATCCATTGAACCTTAGATATACTTGTTTTTGAAGGAAAAGTTTAAATATTAATCCAATTTAATTAAATTTAGTGATGGTGGTGTGTACTCCCACCCTCTCTCAAAAGTTCATACATGATTTTTTAACCCTAAAATAAATTAGGGTCCTCTTGGTTAGATAGGGTTAAGGCTATAGAAATTATAGGGTAAAAGGGTGAATATTAAATTTATAGCAATCCAATCAAATTCACCATACACTAAATTTATTAAATTGAGATAAGTTATTAATAGAAATTATAACTATTCTAGTTATGAAAATGACATAAAATAAGGTACTTATCTAAATCTAATGCTAATGTAGATCTAGGTCTAGAACAGGCTAAATGAAGGTGGGAAGATTTTTCTAGAATAGTCTTCAAATTCTATATTTGGTGCCTATGGATCTCTAGTTAATAATCCCTACCTGGGACAATTGCATCAATGCTAATGTTTAGGTTCAATGCAAATGTCTTGTACAAAATATCTAGAGAAATAAGATTTAACCACCTAGATGATTCTAGGTTTTACTTCACCTTTACTTTGGTACATTTAGATCTAGGCCATGGGCTATCACTCCTAGTGAAATGGAAAAACCCTAGATTTCCATATTCAATATGACCTTGAGGGGAATGGGTTATTGGGCACATGGTGTCAATCTAACCTATAATGATCCCACTATCAAAGGGAACTACTTACATAGCCAATACTCTAGAAGCAGGCATTAGACTCATGAATTATTCACCTACATGTTGGGTTGTGTGTAAATCATGCAATGTGTGTAAATTAAGTACTTTTGACCATTTTGGCACACATATCAAGCTTACATATATTTTAAATAGTTGATCAGGGTCCCAATAATTAATGAATAGATTAGGTGGTTTTGAAGCATGCTTAATGTTGCAAGTGAAGAAATCCAGGAAAGCTTTTCATGGTGCTGAGTAGTCATAGGAATAGATCTAGAAAAGGCCTAAGTTCATACTTTTCTAATTGTTGGCTAAGTTGGAACATTTAAATTTCCTTCAGAGGAAATATACAAGGCTTAATCCCTTTAGAATCTTTTATTTTGGTATTTTAGCTAAGTGTCTTCTCTTTGGACTTTTTGTTTAAGTGTCAGGGAATTGTTTTGGACTTTTTATCCAAAAAAGTTTCCCTGAAGGGGTCCTTTCTTTCTAAAGTACACTTTTCAAAAAAAATGAGGGGTACTTTTTCAAATAAAAAGGACTAATTCCTTCATAAAAAATTTTTGAGGTAAAAGGCAACACAGATATGTTTTGGGAAAATTATCTGAACAATTTCCTCAAAAGAATTATTCTACAAGAAAGGGCCTCTTTCAATGTTTTGAGGGATATCTTTCAGATAAATTATTCCAAAACAAAAATGTTGAAGGATGTATTTTCATGCAAAGTATCCTATGAATTTTCCCCAAAATTTCACTTTTGTAATCAAGTGCCTTGAATAATTTCTTCAAGGGGTTTTTCCCCATGCAAAATGTCCCAAACTATTTTCCTAAAGGGTATTTTTCTCAAGGAAATAGTCCACTTCAAGTTTCTAAAGGGCATTTTCTTAGCAAAGTATCCTACACACTTTCTCTAAAGGATATTTTTGTAGTGGGGTGGACTAATTAAAATTTGTAAAGGTCACTTTTTAAGAGGGTAGAGGACCAAGACAAGGATTATTTCAGACATTTTATTCATGATGGAGATCCTAAGAAAATTGCTCAAAGGCAAAGATAAAGTAAGTAATTAGTTTAGAGAAAGTGGACAAGACATAAAGCCCGTAACAATTTATCTAGAAGAAGGATTGAAAGAAATAGATATTTCATGGTTTGATGAAGAAGTGGATCTAAGGATTGGACAGGGGTCCAAGAATGTAAAGTAGAAATGACCATGTAGGTTCTTATGTGTTTTTCAACATTTAGAACATGGTCTAGAGTTTTAGAACCCCTATAAGGTGTTAAAAGTGATTGGAATGACTTAGTGAGATATTTTTATTCATCTAGTTCTTTATTATGTTCATCTTGACATTTTCGGTCTAGTGGCAAAAAGTACAAATAGGTAGTTTATAGGAGGCCATTTCTCACATGAGTGATAGTCTCTAAGTAAAGTGATCTCATGTGTTTATTCATCTTGGTCCCAAGTTACTATGTGTTAAGTTTGAGGTCCTCTACCAAAGTGAAAATACTTAGGTGTTTGAGCTTCTAGTCATTTTTTCTAAGTTTCCCATACTTAGTTGTTTAAGCCTTGACCATCACTAGGACATCACATAAAAGCAATTATGGACCAGTCAACTTGAGCACTTAATATCTACACTTAGGAGGCTTTAGGGACCATCACATAAAATGGGTTTTTTATTTATAACTTTATGAACATCTCCTAAATAGTTGGTGCTTATATGAATTTTGTGCTTCAAGTTATTGGCCTCAAATTTTGGTTAAAAAACATAAAATGTTCACACTAATATCAAGTTAAAGCCACTACAAAAATCCACACAAGCCTAAATTTGATAATTTTTGAGATGTGAAATATGTCCACATGGATGCCAAATGATAATCACATAGATATCAAGTTCAAGCCTCGATAATTAACCATTTAGAATTCAAATATCCCAAGGATTAATACAATGCTATCAAGTGGCAAGATCGTGGGAGCTCAAGTCTAGATCTAACAATGTATGGGTAAAGATAGAGTCAGTGGGCCCAAATAGATCCAATGGAATGTGATCAATCTTACATTGAAGATCACTAGAAAGTGGAGGTCAAAGGGCTCAATGAATCTCAAGGGTGAATGTGTGCATGATAAGTGTCAAAGATATGTTAAACTAGAAGGAGGTTGATAGCTTATGGTCATCCATACACAAGAAATCTAATGGTGTGAGATGAATGAACTAAGAGAGCTCAAAGGGTCAACACATAGCATAACAATGTGAAGCTAAAAACTAATAGTAAGGTGTTGAGGATTAATGCATGTTTGACACATGGCATAAGTGGAGATAGAGTGTACTTTTCAAGGATAAATTTAAGGGCTTGTATTTTTTCATTCTTAGCCAATCCAACAATGTGAATCAAGGATCTGAGTTGGTTTTCAATGACTAATCAAAATAAAGGAGAGCCCATGTGACTTAGGTAGAGGTGAAAGAGTTAATTTTTAACTAAGGCAAGCAAACATGATGGAGTTGATCTTAAGCATGTTTTAGCTAGAGCTAGAAGTAGATATTTTGAGATTAGATGACACCATTGGGAACTTGTGGAGTAAGACACATAGAGATCAATAGCCATCACCAAAGCTAGCCATAGGAAAGTGACATTTATCCACACTTAATAATGCATCAATAAACTAGTTATAAGTAGTTTCACATTAAGATAAATGAAAATTACTTGATCTAACTTTTGTATTCATCATGGAGAATCATAAATAAGATATTATAATGATGCAATCGACTGAGGTGATCTAGATCAATCAAATAGTCTAAATGAGCATATTCGTAGAGGTAATTGTAACAAATTTTTAAATGGATTTGAATTCATTTTATTTCATTTTGAGTGTCAAAACATCCTCTATTTTGCTTCCCTTTTACTATAAATATTACCTTCAAGCTATTATTTTAGATCTCTTAGGCTAATATGACTAGACTCTGTTAGAATTATATTTGATGCCTCTTAAAGTAGTGAATATATATTTTTACAATCATTTTGCTAATTGGTATTTAGTGTAATATGCATCTATGAATGTCATCTTCCTTTTTCATGTCCAAACTCAATGTAGGTGTTAAGAATCTTTTTTATATGTCATATAGTGTGTCTCAACATTGATCTCTGAAGGATATAGTGGATAGTCAAGGTTAAGTGTTTTTAACCAAACCTTATTTTCACTACTCCCTAATCTGAGTGCATCAAACAAACATCTATAAAAAATATTATTACATAAAAAACATTATGAGCATTGTATTATTTTCACATTTCATTAGTGTGTTAAAGAGTTCAAGCCTAAGATTGGGTTTATTAAATTCTTGGTGCATCACCTTAGCTTAGGAAAAGTTTCATTTTCTACAATATTATTATCCCTTTTCACCCCAACCAATATTATATTTAAGAAATAAAGGTCCAAATTATAAAATATGAAGAGCTGGCCTCATAAAAAATCCTAGAGGTCTAGTCTAGTTATAGGCATCCCATAGCCTTAAACCATTACCATGTTAGTCCAAGTATGTGTTAGACTTGAACAAATCTAAGCTCTATTAGGCTATTATCTAGATAGATAAAAAATTTGCATGCCTTATGGTACCATTAATCTTGCATATCTGAGTATAGTAGTAAGTTTCAGAGCTTAATTTATAGACTTTCATAATCTTTTATGCCCCCCAAGGTTATCAAAATATACTCCACTAAAGGGAAGGGAGTGGATTTGTATACACTAACTTTATAATATACAAAGAAAAAAAGGCCCCTCAGCCAAAGCCTACACCTACTCCTCTTATTCCCCCTATTGTTGCCCAAAATCTTCTTATTCAAGCCAATATTATTAAGCCAAACACTATTATAAACCCCATACCTTAGATGGTCGTTCCTTAGAGGCAAGATTTTGTCTCATTCAATGGTGGTAGCCCTCTAAATCTCATGCAATAGGATGATATTCTAGTCTCAGCTTTAAATTATCTTACCTATTATACATGAGAAAATCTAGTTACTCTTGTAGACCATATTGTTGATATTGCTAACATTTGTTCAGTGCATCATGTAACATAATAAAATCTATAAATAAGGTTTTTAACAACCTCTCTCAAAAGGAAATCACTCCAATTGTATAAATTTTTTACCCTCACATCAATCAATAGCTAGGATGAGTTTGGAGAGGTCATGTGTAATCAATTTGAAAACAAGAGTTATCATCTTTCACTTATGGAGTAACTCACAACAATCAAGATATTCCCTAATGAGTTCATGGTGGATTTCAACTATATATTTTATAAGAATTGGGATAGAATTCCTATGGTAATCAAGCCTACACCCAACTATGATTTTCTATACTATTTGAAGTCTCTCAACTCAGATGTAGCTATAATGATTCAATCCATGAGAGGGAATACCCTACCTAGAGATTTTGAAGTAAAAATAATGGATAAAAGTTACCTCATACAAGTAGTCACATTGGATCTAAGGCCACCAATCCCTCTATTTAAAAAAATACATCCTCCTCCAACTGTCACTTCAATCCTAAAATCAAGAGTTTTATCAAACAGAAGGTGAGAAAACTAATAGACTGGGGAAGATAGAGAGTCTCCTCAAAGACTAGAATAACAAGTTGGTTATAATAGAGAGGTAATAAGCTCCACCATATAGGCCATACTAGAATTTTTAGAATTTTTAGTATAATAGGCCACCCTATCAAACCAATTTGTAAGGACAAGGGTAGAATCCTCAATCAAAGAAATACAATACGAATGATCCAAGTAATTCTAGAGTTATGCTAACTCAGAACAAATATGCCTAAGAAGTTTCATGGTAGTCAGAGAGATAGTCCAATGAGATGGTAATGGCCACTAAAATAAAAATGTATGAAGACCCTAATTGGAAACATGCTCCTTCATTTTAGAGTCATGACATATGCCTCTTCCACTGCAATCCCCCCAAGCAAGTCAAGACAACATGCCTGTCATGTTAGGATTAGAAGCTCAAAGATAGAAATAAGTGGTCATGAGTAGAGTACTTATTGATACCACATGTGTGAATTTACAAGAAGGGTAATATGTGTTTGATTATGTACCAACCAATATGGGACAATCCTAGAGGATAAATGAATTAGTTACAACTCAAACAAGAGCTAAGAAAAGTATGTTGGAGGATAACTTGGGTAAACCTAAGGCTTATACATCACCTCTTCAAAATATTCATCAACCCACTTCTTTATATGTAGCTACTAAATCTCTTGAAAATCAACAAGTGAACCAATCCCATGGATAGTAGTATAGTTCCCCTTTCATTCCTCATGATACTCAAATACCAAGTGATGCTTCCACCTATAAAGGACAGTCTAAAGGTACTAGTGTTCATTTTAATATTTTGTATCATTTAAATAAGGCTAATGTAACTATGTACATGTATTATTATTTATCTATCCTTGGGGAAAAAGAGATTCTCCATCAAGAGATCTCTAAACTTTCTTAAGTGGAAAATATTATTGATAAAGTAAATGTTATTTTCATCAATGATAGTCATCCTAACTGAGCCCCTAGCCAAGTTCCCAATCAATGTCCAATCACAATCCAACCTCAAAATGTTATCCATCCTCCTAAGGTTGTAAATCCTCCCCCATTTTATCTATCAATAATCATAAGGGATTTTTTTGTGCACAATTGCATGATTGACTCAGGTGCTTCACCTTAGTGATGCCTAAAGCCATAGTAGATAATATTAGGATCAAATATGTTGCTAATGAAAAGGGTGTGATCTAATTGGATGGTTCACCTAATAATATAAGGTATTTTGAAGGATATTTAGATCAACTTGGCTACGTGTCCAAATTATGTCATTTCCCAAGATGTAATGGTGGTAGACTTACCCCTTATTTTGCCCTATGCTTGTATAGATACTTCACTACTAATATTGGGGGATATATATCATTTGATTGGTCATACATGGTTTTTAGAACTAGGTATGAGACCAAAGTCACCATAAGTTATGAGCCTATACCTAGGTTTACACCAAGAGCCCTACATACCCGATCTTGCGAATGCTAATTGTGTCATGTTTGAGGAGGTTAAAGAGGTTATTAAATAATAACCCCATAGTAATCTAGAAGGCATATTAAACCTATACATGGGTGTGTGAGTAGCTAATAATCATGGATTTTATCCATACAAAATCATTGAAGAGATAAAATTAGGAGTGTACTATATGCATGAGGAAGGTGCTATAATACATTCCTTAATTAACACTACTCAATAAGAAGATGGTATATGGCACTTGTTCTTTGATGTCTCAAGGTCTAAGAATGGAAGCAGAGTGGGAGTCATGATATTTTCTCCCTCAAATTAAAATTATCATTCAATCACAAGACTCTAATTCAATTGTACCTCAAATATAGTTGAATATGAATCTCTTTTACATGGTTTACAAGAAGTAAGGAAGAGAGGTATCTTACTATTCAAAGTTAAGGGTGATAGTGAAATTGTAGTGTAAAAAGTGAGAGGCTTAAGTACAGTCAATATTTAGCATATAAAATCCTATAAAAACCAAGTATGGGACCTCATGAAATATTTCTTTTCATTTGATATCTAGTTTATACCAAGAGATACAAACCTACATGTAGACAGGCTTGTTACCATTGGTGCCTAGTATGAGATAGTAGGTCTTAAAGGAAAACGAGGCCAACATAATGTCATGATTATATGTAGAGTAGATGTACCTAAAAATGAGGTGAGTTGTAAATTCTTTGACAATGATGATCAAATCATATGTTTTTTAATGCAAGAGGCAGAGTTCTACCATAGGAACCAAGACAAGTTCCAAAATCAATATGATGATAAAATAATATAGCTAAGATCAAACAAGATTCACAAAGGACTTATAACATTGGAGAGAATCTTCAATGAAAATTACCAAGTAATAAAGGGGAAGGCATGAATCTCAGATAAAGAGGAACACTATGAAAAGATAGATATCTTTAAGGGAAAGATGTTGAATCTTGGAAGGGCCAATACGATGGAGGAAAGAGCTACATTTGTTTTTTTATGCCAATAATTTTTTGATATTTTTATTAGGAGTAAAAAGACTTGAAATGGTTTAATCCCAAGCTTTCATATCACACCATTAAATAATAAAGTAATTCCAAGCTATTTAGGTAAAAATAGAGACCTATCAACCTAAGAGTGGAGGATCTCATGAGAAGAGAGCTCTATAAATTGATTGAATCTAGGATAATATTTCCAATTAAAAATTCATCTTGGGTGACAAACCTTGTACCAGTGATAAAAAAGAATGGAGATATTCAATTATGTGTTGACTTTAGGGACCTCAATAAGGTGTCTCTAAAGGATCATTACCCACTATCCTCCATGGATCAAATTTTTCAAAAGGTGGTAGGTTCTCAAAGGTTCTCATTGCTCGATGGCTATTCTAGCTATAATTAGATCATGGTGAAATAAGAAGATAGGCACAAGACTACTTTAAAAACAAAATGGGGTACCTATACATATTTTAAAATTCCTTTTGGACTCTCCAATGGTAGAGCCACCTTCTAAAGAGTAACGGATGTTATTTTTTATGTTATTTTGAATTATATGGTTTTAGTTTACCTTGATTATATAATAGTTTTCTCAAAAGACTCTAATGATCATATAACCTATTTGAGATCTATTTTTAATAAATGTAGACAATTTAGAGTTTCTTTGAATCTGAAGAAATGCATTTTTTTAATATATGAAGGGAGACTTTTGGGAGATGTGGTGTCTAAATCGAGTTTATTCATTAATCCAAAAATAATAGAGGTAATCCTTAATATATCAATACCCAAACATAAGAAAGGGTTGCAGAGCTTCTTAGGCAAGATCAACTTCATCGAGAGGTTCATTCCAAGCTTTAGAGAGATGGTCAAGCCACTCACTCATATGTTAAGAAAAGGCAAAGAGTTCACATGGATAAGAGAAGGAAAGGGGAGCTTTAATGCCATAAAAGGGGCCATATCTCATGCCCCCATTTTGGTAAATCTATATTTCAACAAGGACTTCTATTTGTATGTCTTTTCCATGTTAGATGCAATTTATGTCATGCTCATGTAGCAAATTAATCAAGGTCTAGAGAAACCCATTACTTTCTTTATCCAATATTTAGAGGGTTATGAAGAAATATAAAGATTTTCTGAAAAACATGTGCTTTCTATTATTATAATTTTGAATAAATTCAAGCATCTAGTTTTAAATACTAAGGGCATAATAATGGTGGCTCACCAAAGTGTGAAGGATTTTATCCTCAACAAGGATTTGAATGAATAGAGAGATGGATGATCAATCAGTGTATGGAATATGAAATTGAAGTTAGGGTCATGAAGATAGCCTAAGGAAAGGGATTATGTGAACATCTTGCTAAAGATGTGAGAGAAGAAAAAGAGATAATCCTGGTAATCTAAGACACCCAACATGAAGATGAGGACAATCTTCCATCTAGTTAGACATGGAATATTCAAAGATTTATCTAAATGGGAGAGTGTCCAATGGGTCTCAATACATCATAAATAATATTATTTAGGCTAAAATTAGTGCCATACATTTTGATTAATGGTTTTTTATTCAAAAATGACATTAAAGGTATGTTATTAAGATATGTTGAAACAAACTAGTTTGATAAGCTTATCTAGAAATTTCATGATAGACCTTAAGGAGGCCATTTTTTAGCCAAGGCCATAGCTATAAAACTCATCAAATTTGTTTAATTTTGAGCCAATTTATTTAGAGATGCACATTCATGGGTGAGTAAGTGTTCAAAATGTGCCATGTTTATAGGGAAATAGAAGCTAGCCACTATGCCATTGAAGCCTATTCAAGTTAAGAATATTTTTATGTAATAGGGATTATACTTTATTGGAATGATTAATCCTCCATATAGTGCTAGACATAAGTTGGTCTTGATAGCCAAGACTATTTCACTAGGTGGGTAGAAGCAGTCCCCTTGAAGGAAGCAAATGAAAACTTTATTCTTGAGTTTTATGAAAGCCTAGTCATTTGTTTGGGATCACCATCCACCATAATAGAAGATAATGCTTTAGAATTTAGTAACACAAAGGTATGTGAGTGGGATATTGAGTAGGGTATTTATCTGACATCTTCATCTAATTATTATTTTCAAGGTAATGGATTAGCTAAGTCTACTAATAAGAACCTAATTCAGATCATTAAGAGAATGATGGAAGATAATCAAAGATCCTAACACACAAAAACTAACACTACCTTATGGGATAATAAGATCAACTCAAATAATGAAATTGATAACTCCCCTTATCTCTTAGTCTATGGAAGAGAAGCAAGGATACCCATTTCATTAGAGCTTCGAGCTTTGGAACTTGCACAGTAACTAGAGCTTTTAAAAAGTGACGGAATAAAGGTCAAGATGAATGAAATAATAGATATAGAGGAAATAAGGGATTATTCCATGCATTCCATGTGGTCTAACCAAAAATAGGTCAAGATGACCTTTGATAAAAAAAACATTCAATAAAGACATTCCAACAAGGTGACATAGTCTTCAAATGGGATGACGACCATGCAAAACTAAGAAAACACTCCAAGTTTGATAGTCTTTAGAGTGAACCTTATGTCATCATAGGTTGTAAATATAAAAGTTATTTTGAGCTTGAAAAATTAAATGGAGATAACTTCCTCATCCCTGTTAGTGGGAGGTATCCCAAATTTTGCTACTAGTCCCATATCTTGTTTCTTGTACATAAGTAGATAGATTTGTTATTTTCCTCCAAGTGATTTTACACATTATTATGGTTAGTAATTGTATTTTTAGTTTAGGCTGTTAATTTTTCATTATTTTCCCTCTCCATTACAATAATAAATGTTTCTATAAGTTAATCAGAGTCTATTTGTAAGTAATTTTCATTTGAGCAAGCTTGATCAATGTCTAGGTTCTATGACTAGCAGGCTGGTCAAGCCAACTAAGTCACCAAAATTGTTGGACATTTTAGCCCATATATCAATATTATGCCTAGTTTAAATATCTTATTAGGGTCCTAATAGTTTATGAATGGATTAGGTGGTATTGATCCAGATTCAATGTGATAAGTGAATGGATCTAGGCAAGGTTTTCATGGTGCTGAGTAGTCGCAAGAATAAATCTAGAAAAGGCCTAAGTTATTACTCTTCCAAATATTGGATAAGTTATAAAATTTATATTTATTTGAAAGGAAATATGCAATTATTAATCCCTTTGGGATAATTCTTTCAATATTTTGGTTAAGTGTCTTCTCTTTAGACTTTTTTTAAGTGTCGGGGGATTATTTCAAGCTTTTTCTCCAAAACAATTTCCTTGAAGGGGTATTTTCTTTACAAAGTAAAATTTTAAAAAAAATTGAGGGGAAATTTTAAAAATTCAAATTACTAATTCCTTGAAATAAATTTTTGAGGCAAAAGAAAACACAAAGATCTTTCAATAAAATTGTTCAAACAATTTTCCCAAAATAATTCTTCTACAAGAAAGGGCCTCTTTCAAATTTTTGATTGATATATTTTGGAGAAATTATTCCAAAAAAAATATTGAAGGATGTATTTTAATTCAAAGTTTCCTATGCACCCTCCCCAAAAGGTCCCTTTTGTAAGCAAGTGCCTTGAACAATTTATTCGAGGGGCTCCTCCCTAAGCAAAATATCCAAAACTATTTCCTTAAAGGGTATGTTTCTCAAGGAAATAGTCAACTTTGAGGTTCCAAAGGGAATTTTCTCAGTAAAGTATCCTATATAATTTCTCTAAAGGATCTTTCTGTAGTGAGATGGAGCATGTCAAATTTTTGAAGGGCACTTTTTAAGAGGGCAAAGCACCAAGACATGGATTCTTTCAGACATTTTATTTGAGATAAAGATCTTCAAAGAATTACTCAAAGGCAAAGACAAATAAAAAATTCCTTTAGATAAAGTGGTTGAGACACAAATCCTACAATAATTGTTCAAGGCTTGGATATGGGTCCAATTTTGTAAAGTAGAAAAGACCATGTAGGTTCTCATATGTTTTTAAACATTTGGAATATGATCCAAAGTTTTAGAACCCCTATAAGGTGTTAAGAGTGTTTGGAATGACTTAGATATATACTATTATTCATCCATTTATTCATTGTGTTCATCCTAAAATTTTGGGTCTAATGGTAAAAAACAGAAATAGGTAGTTTTTAGGAGGTTATTTCTCACATGAGTGATAGTTTCTAAGGAAAATGATCTCATGGGTTTGTTCCCCTTGGTCCCAAGTTGCTATGCACTACGATTGAGGTCCTCAACTAAAGTGAAAATAGATTTATCCATGTGTAAATATGAGATTTTATTAATTTTTTATAAGTTTCCCATACTTATTCATTCAAGCTCAGTCATCACGAGGATGTCACATAGAAGCAATTATGGACTAGTCAACTTAAACACTTAATATCTCCATATGGGAGGCTTCTAAGACCATAAGATCAAATGGGTTTTATCCTTCTAGCTTTATGAACATGTACTAAACATTTGGTTTCTCCATGAATTTTACACTTCACATTATTAGCCTCTAAATTTGGTCAAATAACATAAGGCATTTATGCTAGTATCAAGTTAAAGACACTACAAAAATCTACATGAGCCTAAATTTGATGGTATATGAGATGTAAAATACATTTTCATGGATGAAAATGACAATAAAATAAACATAAACTTTAAGCCTTAAGAATTAACCATTAATAATTCAAATATCCCAAGAATTAATGAAGTATTACCAAGTGGAAAGATTATAGGAGCTTAAGTCTAAATCTAATAACACATAGGCAAGGATACAATAATTGGGCCCAGATAGATCCAATGGTACATAATCAATATTATATTAAACATCAATGATGAGTAGAGGTCAAAGGGGCCAATAAATCTTAAGGGCAAATGTGTGCATGAAAAGTGTCAAAAATACATTCAATTGGTAGGAGATTGATGGCTTATGGGAATCCATGTACAAGTAGATCAATGACATGAAATGAATGAACAAAGAGAGCTAAATGGGTTGACACATGGCACAAGCATGTGAAGCTAAAAACTAACAATAGGATCTTGAGGATTAATGCATGTTTGACATGTGGCATAAGTGGAGATAGAGTGGACTTTTCAAAGTTATATTTGAGGGCTCATGTTTATTCATTCCTAGCTAATCTAATGATGTGAATCAAGGATTTAGGTCAATTTTTAATGACCAATCAAAAAAAAAGGAGAGCCCAAATGACTTAAGCAGAGGTCAAAGAGTCAATTTTCAAGTAAGGCAAGCAAACATGATGGATCCAAGCTTAAGGATATTTCAATTCAGGCCAAAAGTAGATATTTCAAGATCAGAATGCCATTGGGAACCTAAATATTAAGACACATATAGCTCAATGGCCATTGCTAAATCCAACCATAGGAGAGTGACTTTTCTCCCCACTTGGGCATGTATCAACAAGCTAGTCATTATTAGTTTCACATTAGTATAAATGAAAATGACTGATCCCACCATTGTAACTACAATAGAGCATCATAGAGAAGATATTGTAATGATGCAATGGACTGAGGTGACCTAGATAAATCAAATGGTCTAAATGCACATATTTGTAGAGGTAGTTGTAAAAACTTTTCAAATGGATTTAAACTCATTTGACTCCCTTTTTAGTGTGAAAAATCCCTCTCTCTTATTTCCCTTCTGCTATAAATATAGTCTTTGAGCTATTATTTTGGATCCCTCAGGATGGTATGACTAGACTCTACTAGAATTATATTTGATGCCTCTTGGAGTAGTGAATAGAGATTTTTGTAGTCATTTTGCTAATCAGTATTTAGTGTTCTAATTTTTTTTTAATATGCATCAATGAAGGTCATCTTCCTTTTGCATGTCCAAACTCAACCTATGTGCTAAGAATCTTCTTTATAGGTCATATAGTGTGTCTCAACATTGATCTCTCAAGGATGTAGTGAATATCTAAGCTTAAGTCTCTTTAACCAAACCTTATTTTCACTACTCCCTAATTTGATCACATCAAACAAACCTCTATACAAAATACTATTACATAGAAAACATAGTGAGCATTATATTATTTTCATATTTCATTAGTGTGTTAAAGAGTTCAAGCCTAAGAGTGGGTCTATTATATTCTTGGTGCATAACTTCAACTTAGGATAAGTTTCATTTTCTACAATATTGTTGTCCTATTTTATCCCACCTAGTATTAGATTTCAGAAATAAAGGTCCAAATTATAAAATCTGAAGAGCTAACCTCATAAAACATCTTAGAGGTTTGGTCTAGTTATAGGAATCCCATGTCCTTAGACCATTCCCATGTTAGTCTAGGTATGGGTTAGACTTGAACAAATATAACCTCTATTAGGGTAATATGTAGATATCTAATAGGTAAAATAGTGACCTAGCTTGTAACTAAGAAAATAAGACTTGTTTGCTCATTTAGTACTTCAAACTTTTATATGTACTATACCTATGATTGGTATGGAAATAGGTAATATTTGATCAATTAAATTCTTGATAGAGTGATTTTTATAAGTGCCTTGGTCTCTTTGGTCTAATTGTTAGGTGAATATTTGAAGAATGAATGAGGGTTGATAATGTATTTATACCAATCCTATTAGGATATAAATCACATTAAAGCACTTATAATAACCATTAAAATACATTTCATTCACAAATTAGATGTATTTATGGCACTAGACACTTGCATCAAGGTAATACAATAACGTAAATGCTACTATCTATATTAAACATTAGTGTCAAGGGAGCATGAGATTAGGTACAGGATCAAAACATAAAAAGGTGTAAGATAAATACATATTAATCATTATAGGATAGATAAGATGTATGTGTCATCAATATAAGACTAGTTGATCCAATATATAGGACAAGTGGTATAATGTAGAGTATATACAAGGATCGTGGAAGCAAGGCATGTTTATAGATAAGAGGAACAACCAAGGTCTGAGTTTCCTAATGTATAATATAGGTGCTACATAATCACAAAATTATCAAATTTCTCTAGGATATCTAAACATCACATATTACATGAAAATTGTAGGATAGGTGAGATAAATAATTTATATCAAAAGTGAGATTTATTAATGTTCATTAGGCATTAGCCAAAAATCACAAATTAGGTACATTATATAGTGAGAAATTAGGTCACCATAAAGGTAACAACTTAACTCATAATTAGAAAACACATTGTGTGTTACCATAATAACCTTAACAACCCTAAGAAAACTAACAACTATGTAGGTAAAACCCAAAGTGGGAAAAATCCTACACTAACACCCCACTAAAACATAGCTTAGGTGGGTATAAAAATAGGGACCTAACAACTATACCTAATGAGGTACCCAAGCAAAATGCAACTCCTATAAAGTGGAGAAAAGGAGAAAACTCATAGGATAAAACACTTTTCCTAAAATATATCAAATAAGAGAAGGGAGCCAAAAATACCCATTAGAGTCTACAACTACTTGAAGCAATAAAATATCCTAAAATGGATTTTTTCAACGTGAATATGGATCAAAACTAGATGCAATGAAGAGTGGATCACCTTGGAACAATGAATGAATCCACTAAGATCCTAATGTATCTTCAACCAAGGTGTGATTCCTATCTGAGGAAATATTCTTCTCATGTAAGGTACAATGTCCAAAAACTCTATATAATGATGGTGTAATGGGAGTAAATGTAATACAAGACTATTGAATCCCCTAAAAGTATGGTATAGATTACCTGATATCTGATGTGTCCTAGATTAGTATACATGTTCCTTATAATGTTTAAATTAGACCAAAGATAGGTTTATTAAGAAATAACTCCTCAACATTTGGAAGGTGATAAGGAGATGGTAGAAGTGTGTCCCCATCACTTCTATAGTCATCTATATTAGAATAAGAGTTATCAATATCAGAGGTGTGCTTAGGATAAAAAATATCATCAACCTTAGGTGAGTGTGAAGAAGAATAATCTGAAGGAGAGTGAGGAGAAAAGTGTGAGAAGTTATATAGAGGAGTCTAATGATTGGCCATTTGCACTACCAATATAGTATCACTATGTTACTCCCTAACATATACGGATTCTAGAGCAAACTCAACTTGCATGCTTGGACTAAGGTGAGTGATCTAGTAAATTTATAGGATATTAATTGAAAGCGAGGGAACACTTAGAACATTATCATATGTTCCACTACTCACTTCAATAGACCCTCTCATGAGATCCTTCTTAGAACTGTCATCACCTAATTATATAAATGACATGTTACATGGTTCCAAGGAATTAAACTATATCTATGAAGAGGCCATGTGATTTGAAGCACCAAAGTCAATGAACCATGTAGGATTATAAGATATAACAACAACTAGGGCATTTCCCTTTTCTTTCCCCTTACTATTATCTTTTGCCTTTTCTTTACCATGGTAGAGGATTTATGGGTTGATGAATTCTAAATGGTATAACTAGGGAGACTGATGTTGTGATTCTTAAACATCTTAGTCAGTTGGTCAATCTAGTTATTTAAACATTTCATTTCATCATGCTTTCCTAAGAAAAAACCACATTTGATAAAATATTTTTTAGGCTTAGAATTGGAAGAAGAAGTCTCATGGTTGGATTTGTAGGTGTGAAGATTTTCATCATTCTCTTGATCTTTTTTTCTATTTATTCTCTCTAATATTTGAAGCCTTCTCTTTCTTATCAAAATGTGCATTAGATTTTGAGGATTTCATTGTTCCCATCTTTATTAACTTATCTTTCTCTTGAGTTAAGCCAACAACAAATATATCTAAATAATGCATATTCCATGTGGATCTAAGAACACTTTTTGTGGCATGGAAGATGGACACAAACATAGAGTATTATGGACCTAATTTGGAGAGCATAGATAGAATGGGTTGATCATCTTTCTTGTTTATTACACATTATTTTAACTATAAGCTCAAATATTTAAACTTAGTGAAAATGTCATGTAGTGTGTCAAAGTCATATAGGCTTAAACTAGTGAGATCATTCTCTAGTTCATTAACTCTTATCATATCTTGCTTCCTAAATAGTTTTCCCAATGTGGTCCATACTTTATTTGGTGTTTTATAATATTCAATGTGAAAATGTAAGTCAAGAGAAATAAAAAACGAAGACAACCATGTGATTGATCACATCTAATAAACCATTTATTATTATTTTCATTTATTATAGGTTTAATTTCATCATTAATAGTAATTTTATAGAATCCTTATTTTCTTATATAAAATATCACATTTCTTTTCCATTCATGATAGTTGAATGTTGTAAGAGGAGGAAATGACTAGCAACTTTCTATGATGTAATAAAAGAGGTTGTTTTATAAAGTAAAGAATAAATGTAGAAAACTCCCCCTCAAGTTTTAAATACAATCACACTCTTATATATGTTAGACACAATCAAGAATGTGTTTTGAGAAATTTGTCCATAAGTATGAAATAATTAAAGGGACATTAGACTTTGCCAAGAATGCATCCAAGAGTGTATAATAATTGGTTTAAATATAGATAAAGTGAGCTCAATATCATTCCCAATGTGTATAACATGAAAAAATAAGCACTTTTAAATAAGACGAGACTCACATCTAAGCTACCAATAACAGAAGTTATGCATGTTTGAAAATCTACTTGCATGAAAATTTTGGTGGTAAATAGTGGTGAAAATGTTTTGATCAACTTACCCAAAGGAAATTTTTATGAAAAAACTTTAAAAATAAAAAATTAATCCTCTATTGAGAAAAAATTAAGCATTTTTGGGTTAGAAGTGACTATAGGCCTAATTTCCATATGACCAAGGACTAAGGGTTAAGCTAGGTGCTTTCCTCATGAAACCACACCATATGACCAAAGGATTAATATTTATTTTGGATGATATCCCTTTCCCACTTTTTATTTATGTAATTTATGTGGGAGTGATATCATCCAAAAAAATGTACCAATTTTGAAAGGAATAGTGTCACAAAACATGGTGTTAAATTTGATGATTGCACACATGTCATAGGGTGTGGAAGAAGGTTGGAAAAATTTTGGATGTGTTTTTATAGGTGGTAGAGTCTGATATAAATAATTTCAAGGTTGATGGCACCTATTATGGGTTCATGCACATGGGATAGAACCTAATAGGGATGCATGCATAATGGGTGGAACCTGATGACAATGCTTACAGGGTTAACAAAACCCAGTAATGATGCTAACACAGTTATTAGAACCTAAAGGGTGTATAATCAAGGATCATGAGTCATGAAATAGGTGTTAATATAGTCATAAAAATTTGATAGATTTATAGATAGGGGAGTCAAAACCTGATGGATGTGTAGGTAGAGGCATCAAAACCCAACATACATGTAATTAGGGGGTCCATAACCTGATGGATGTGTAGATAGGGGTCATAAGACTTGATAAAGGTGTAGATACGGAGGTTATAACCCATAATTAATGCATGAATTAGGTTTAGCACTTGTAAAATGTATAGGCAGGGGGATTAAAACCTAAAATGTGCTCAAGCAAGGGTGAAAACCTGCCAAACTACCAAAATTGCCTTTTAGGTTTAGAAAACTTGTTGAAGTTGAAAAACACCTAGATATGTAAGTTTGGTGTAGCTTCCATGAAATATAGTAACAACCTATTTGATAACTTATAAACCTATAAAAACCTAGAAATATGTTCCTGATTTAAGACCCCTATAGTACTAAATCTGTTAAATGCTTGAAAATGCCTCAAAACCTTCCAAAAAAGGTCAAAAAACACTGTCATAGATGTAGGTCATGTGTATAATCAGTCTTATGGTTTTTATGACTTTTAAATCTGATGGAACTATCCATTTTTTATAGGATACTTTAGTTATATAGTTTATACATATTATCATGAAATTCCACTAAACCTATGTAGATCAAAAAATGAAGAGAGTTACTAGGAATGTATGCATGTAAAATATGTCACCAAGGATTTTGAAATGGAAAAATGTCTATCAGATCATAGATATGATGCTATGTTATATTTCTCCAAGATATTTGAACATCACAGATTGCACGAAAACCCAAGGATAGGTGAGAGAAAGAATGTAGAGCAAAAGTGAGCTTGATTAATGTTCATTAGGCATTAACCAAAAATTAAAAAATAGATAAATTATATAGTGATATATTAGGTCACCATAAAGTTAAAAAATCAACTCAGAATTAGAAAACACATTAAGTGTGTGTTCCCCTAATGAGCTTAACAAATCCAAGTAAGTTGACTAACAATCATGTAGGTAAAACCAAAAGTAAGAAAAACCCTACACTAATAAAAATATCATCTATAGTGATAGGAAATATTTAGGGAATAATAAATTTGAACCCCTATATCAATGAATGTTACATGATAAAAGAGGATCCTCTAAATAACCTCAAATTGGTGTATTCATGAGAGAGTCTAGCCTCTTTGTGACTAGTTAATCTATTAGAGTTAAGTGAAGTGATACTAGATTTTGGATTAATTAAAGTTTTACTTGGATTTATAGATGGTGCCAAAATGGGTAAATATCCATCAGATATGATATCTAGATGTTGGTTGGTCATAGGGGATACATTCCATATTGAATATACCCTAGATTCCTTAATGGTGATGTATAATGGCTTAACATTGGGAGTTAAACCTTTATGAGAAATTTTGTTAGGCCTTAATGACACATACCAATAATTTATATCCCCTATTAGATGTATGGAGTAGGTATAAAACCATGGATATAAACCCCTAGTCACCATGCCCTAGGAGACATGTAAGAAGGTGGTAAAATCCAACCTGCATAGTCTAAAAAAAAGGAAACAAGTGTTCATTCTTGATTCTTAGAACCCCATGAATGGGAAAGAAGAGATCATAATCCAAACATTCTTTTAGATAAAACAAGAAATAATATACATATTTTTTTTCCATCTAGGCTCCCTCACCTAGGCTCCCTAAAGGGGGAAAGGGGAGAGCATAGACATGTTATTTTACACAAAAAGCAATAATACTTAAGTAAATAACATGAAATTAAGTGTTTTAAAAGAATTAAGTTGAAGTGTTGGTTATTTACTTAAACTAAATCTAAATGTGAATAAAATTAGATTTTTTGTAAATACTAAACACTCTTTAGCTAGGGAAATGTGAAAGTAACAAATTAATATTTTCTATTGTGGTCTTTGAAAAGTGAAACCTACAACAATCAAGTTAGATTTTAAATATGGTTACTTTGAAGGGAAAACTATAAGTAAACAAATTAGCACTCTTGTACATTTTTTTTATAATAAATATATAAAACATTGATCTAAAATAACTACATAATCTAATAATTAATGAGAAAACATGTGGGTTTAAAAAATCATCATAAAAATGGAGTTTAGAGACCCCAAATGAGCCTCTAGAAGATAGGATGTGGTAATATAGTCTAGGCAATGGATTATCAGATATATTTATAACCTATAGTGAATATAGGTCATAATTTTATAGTCAGGGATGTAGAATAACATTCTGTAAGAAGACACAAAACCTCATATATTTTGTCAAATTTAGGTTTGAAACAATTTCAAAATTTTGAAAAATAAGTTAGGATGAGTCCTAAAAGTGATTTTGGGGTGTGTGGTCCCATTGATCATGTAAAATGTAAAATCATAAATTTAAAAGAGGTTAATTCTTGTTAGTATGAAAAATAAGAATTAAATAATAATAAGTATTACTTATTAATCATGGTCCTTGAATTTGATAAGATTGTAAATCAATAATCAAATACAAGACATTAAAATGATTATCTTTCTCATGGATATCTACTCCATGTTGGTATACACACATGTTTATGCCTAGATGTAGATATTAGAGTATTTATTAATGTCAAAGGTATGATCACACAGGAAACATCTCCTCTTATACATTGGAGTGATTTATCAAATAGAATAAAATGAAATAAATGGTTAAAGGCTTGATGCTTACAAGGCTACTAAAAATGATTGCACTCCATTGTATGTTCAATACATAAGAATAATGGAAAATTAATCTTGTATTTATAGATCCTTAAACTAATCTTGAACATCACAATCAAGATGAGTGGATGATAGTTAGTCAATCTTGGTAGGTAGAATATAATTAATATTTGACATTAATTAGGCATGACTTGCAAAAATTTAAAATTGTTTGATATTTTGCAAATGCTTGACAACTTTCATGTGATGTCATGACGATGTCATAATAATTTATATTTATCAATGATGTCATAATTATTTATATTTATTAATGATGTCATCATTTGGCCACTTTCTATTATAATTGAGGAATAATTAAATTAATAAATTAAGGAAAATAGGAGAATTCTCAAAGCTATGTAATTTATACTTAAAGGAAGATTAAGGTAACTAATGGAGGGTAATTAAATTAATGAAAAGTGACATGAATTATTAAATTAAAGTAATCATTCAACCTAATTAATCCAAAATTCCCCTTTCATAGTCATAACTTGACTCAGGATGAATTAAGTGAAGTTGAAAATTGTGTATAGTGCATTGTCCTAATCAGGTATGCCCCTATGTGTTTTAGAATGTGTATGGAAGATGTGTGGAATAATTTGGAAGTTTCATTAATTTGTGAATTATTGAAATAAATTGACTCTAATTAAAATTTTGACATGAAATGATGAGAAATGACTGTCTATAAGCTCGACCCACCATTATTCCCCATTTTCAAGCCTAATTTTATCATTCCATGTAGACATAGGGTTTCAAATGAAGGAGACTATTTTTTGTAATTAGAGCACAAAACAAGACATCATGATTAGGAAAAAATATGAATTAAAAATATATGCACCTATTTGTATCAAAACAAGTATAAAAAATACATAGATATAGAACCACGTTTAACCAGTTCAATCTAATAATATTTAAACTAATGGAAATAAACTATTGAAATAGAAATGTTGATATGTAATGATATGATATTAAAATATAGTCAAATATAATATGTTTTAGAATTTATATAAGTAAAAAATGCTATAAAAATATTAAATGAGCCTAAGGATGTGAAAATCTCCTTAAAATCAATCAAATGTTGACTATGCAAGCTTATTATAACTGGAAAGTGTGTAAAATAACATGCAAATAGATTTATATAAAAAAATATTAATTCTTAGTTTACCAAGACAATTTTTTTAGAGATAGATCAAGGTGAATTATATACTTATCTATTAAGTGAGGATGTTCCCTAGTTGATTGTGTGCCTAATTTATTGATCTGAATCTATATGACCACCTGTGATAGCTAACTGATGAATCTTTTATTTTGTGTTATCATGCATAAGACTTGTAAAATATGAAACCATATTCCTACACATGAATTATATAACAATTGTATAATAGATGGAAATAAAAATGGGTTAATGAGGATGGTTTATTTGGCCTTAGAAACCCTTTATAATTGAGTGCTACCTACATACCCCAAATGGGATGTAGACCGATCTAGTTCTCCCTCTTAGATGATTATGTGATCCATGATTATGAAAATAATATGAATGCAACTAGAATATTAGTTGAAATGATTTAAAATGGATTCCTATTACATGTAATAAAAAATATTTAGACGTGGATTATTATTTTTAGCATTTTATAGAATTAAATTTGAATGAAGTAATGCTATTTTACTCAATGTGTAGTGTAATTGCTAGAGATATCCAAAGGGGGAATAATGAGTGGCATTGATGTTATTTTATAGGAGAATTTTTGGAATAATTTCAATAAATGAATTTACCAAAAATGTGGTAGATCCATTATAAAACATATCAATTCAAAAAAGTGATCATTACAGTATGGTGATAAGGCTATGTTCAGACAAAGGCCGTAGTGTGGCCCTATCTGACTAGCATGGACTTGTCACAAAAGACCAAAGACTATTAGGATAGGTTTGAAAATATCATGTAGGATGAATAATGATTAATTTATTTGAAATAATCATGTATATATTATATTTTTAGTGCTTAGAATATAATAAAGGTTCTCTTATAACTTGTGAGTTATAAAAATGGAAAACAAACCAAGTAGAGGTAAGGATGTCAAGAATAAATATTTTCAAGAACTTAGTGATTAAATTTATATGTCTAAATTTATCCCCACTTTATTCTAGTGATGAACAAAGTGAAATTACTAGATTAATTTAGATATGATCTTGAGTGTGTATACAGACTTTGTCTTTGTATGTGAATCTTGATTGTGCAAGATGCCTTAATGTAGAAACTTGTAACAATGCCACTACAAGTAATGTTTTTCTCATATTGAAAATTGAAAATTTTAAAAATTGTTATTTTTAATTTGAAAAGAGAGAAAGTAAAGTATACACCTATAAAGAGTATCAAATATAATTTCCATGTAACTTGGAGATTGTTAAGTGCGTGCCCCTTTATTGGGACTTTTAGAGAAGTGTTGAATTGTGGAAATTGAGAGTGATCAAGTCTCAATTTGAAAACCATTAAATTTGCTTATGTTGGAAAAATTGTATGAGCTAACTCTCATTTAATTGTATATAATACCCTATAAAATATTTTAAGGGGTGGAACCATGAATTGTGGCCACTACATATGAAAAAAGTGCAACCATAGACATTGAGTGTCACTAGACTTTAACATGGCCCACATGAAACATTGATATGAATCACACCATTATATAAAAATATATATTCTATTTGAAACTTGATAATTTCAAAATTCTATAGCAAAAATGTGAACATGAACTAATATCATGTCCTGTGTATCTATATTTTACTAAAATGCTATTTTGAGCATGTAATTTTTGAAACTTTACAACTTCAAAACTTTTTAATTTTTCCACTCTCGAAACATTTATAAACTTTTAAAACTTTTCAACTTGTAAAATTTTAAACTATTATAAAAAAAAACAATTTAAAAATATAGGACTGAGTTCATATGTATGGAAAATGCCTCCATAATATGAATTTTTTTGAATCATATTACCATTTTAAAAATATATATTACCATAAATCTGATTTTTTTTCTCATGAGGCTTTAATGTTCCAAGAAACTCTAGTGTGATGCCCCCATTTCATGATGAGAGACATAGCCTAAAAGTCATTTATCTTAAAAAAAAATCATATATGAAAGCTATATTGATGTATTATCACTTTGAGTTTGAAACTAATTGTATCATATTACTAAATATAACATTAAATTTTCATATGAAAAATATGTTAGAGAGATTTATGATTGAAGTATAGAATAAATGTATGCATGACATGCATCAAAGAACTAGAGTAAGAATATAGTATTTAAGTGATGAATGGCATGAATCATGGAACCATAGTAAAATATATAGAACATGTATGTCACCATAGTAACAAGTAATGAATAAGGAAATAAGTAATGTCACAAAATGTCATATAATTTGCATAGTATGTCACTTATAAGGCCCAAGAGGCCACATATAAGGGACATGTGCATGCCTTATAAAAACTAATCCAAGGGCCACATGAAAATGTAATATTGATGACAAGAAATCTATAATTTAAACATAAAATTCCAAGTGCCCCACACATAATAGGAAAACAAGTCTAATAAATCATGTGGTGAAATAAGAATATAAAGTGAAGCATGTAACAAATGAGACCAGTATAGATCCATCATATGTATATATGTGAATGTCAAAAAGTATCATAATTCATGTAATAAATTTGTAAAATGTGAGTGAATAACAAAAAAATTGTATGATATATATTCAACATGGGAAAGAGGTTATGGATATGATAATGTTCAAGGAGAACAAAAAGATACTCCCAACTTAGCAAGGTTATTGAGTAATAAGGAAAACCTAACATCAAAGAATCATGTGAAATTATGTAATATATCGCACTCAAGTATCTCATGAGAATTATTATGTGTTTAAATATAGAATATGTTATTACTTCACATTAGGTTCTGATTTTGAATTGTTGAAAAAAAATTGGTTTTGTTTTTGAATTTTTGATAATTTTGAATGGTAAAAGAGATTTGAAAATAGGTTATAAGAAGAAAGGTTTTTAAAACAGAGGAAGTAAAAAGTGTTTTAAAAATACTTAAAAAGGTGAAAAATCATATGATGATAAAATATAAGGTAAATAATGTTCTCACAATGTTTATTTAACTTTGAGTCATAAAAATGTACATGAATGATCAAGATATATAAAAATGTACATGATCCTTAATGGGGATGAGATTGAATATGATAATTTGAAAGGTATTAATATGAGATCATTTAAGTTCCATAGGGTGTAATATATTCAATATTAAGCAAGTGGAGTGCCATAGAGATAAGTGTTATGGATTATTTGAATCAATTTGAAAAATAAGAAGGTAAGTACCTAAAGTGAAAAGTAAATCCAAGGGATATAAGAATCATTGGATAAGAGATATAATAAATAGTAATTAAATATCAAATAATCTATGTATAATGAAATATTTAGTTATATAACTAATGATTTCAATGATGGGAGTGTATGTATAACTGATGGCATGATATGAAGGAGTGAATTATTGTGGAGAATAAATGCTAATTGTAGATGCCTCTAAATCTAAATAGGATCCATATGTTGCACTATAACCCTATAAATCACTAATCATGTGATAATTTATACTTATATACTCATGTGTAGGATAAGAATCTGTAAAAAATTAAACATGTAATTGAGGTGAATCCCTCTAACTAACATGTTGTGTCCTAGGAGATAAAACCCTATTTTTATGTACCATTTTTTACTTAAGAGGATGTACCATGATCTATGAATAAAGTTAAGCATGCTCATGTGTAACTATATCATGCTCATAAGTAGATGGAGAAATGGATTATTAAATATTCTCATTCTCTATAATATGATCATGTTCACTAATAGATGAAAAAACTATAATGTGATTAGAAGTTGTAGATCATGTTCTTGAATAGTTTTATAAACTATTTCATTACCATGTTACTCACTAGTTATACTAGGTAACTATTCTATAGAAGAAGTAAACATCATTCTAAATTCTATTCATTTTGGATTCATTCCTAAAAATAAGGATCTAGGTTCAAAGGATGAGCTCTCCATCTTCCACAACTAGAACCTATGCTAAGTGCTTGATTTTATAAAGTGAATGTTATTAGGAGCCTTACCAAATGGTCCAAACCACCTATGGGATGGTTTAATTTAAACTTTGATGGGGATTCAAAGGTAAACCTAGGTAAAACTTGGGGTAAGGAGTTATTATGGATTTTTGAGGGGTGGCAGTGGAAACTTATGTAGGTCCCCCTAAGAATTCAAACTAACCACATGGTAGAGGATAAATTCACATTATAGGGTATTTAGCTTAAAATAAAGTTTAAGACTGATAATAATCATCAAGAGATATTCCCTTAACATATTAAATGTTATTTATGGGAAGGTAATTCATTACCACACCATTAATAAGGTCATTGATGATGTTAAATGCATCCTTGACCACTTTAATCAGGTGAATATTGGAAATATATTTAGATAAGGTAATGTTTTAGTAGATAAAGTTGCTAATTTAGGGGTTGGATATCCCTCTTTGGTCATATGGAATGAGAGTGCTAGATTACCTCTCCAATTAATTAAAGTGATACACAATGATTCAAACTTCATATCATAAATGGTACTGGGATTGGTCACACATTGGAGGTTTTGTTTTAAAGATGAAGGATTCAAATACTTCTTTGAATAATTATTTTAATGGCCAACCAAAATTTCTAGATGCCCATGTCACAAGGCCTAATAATGATCTTAGCTACTGCAAAACTTGTAATATCTCTATGGGGATTTTCAAGCATAGTAGCTCTACTCACAAGGACTTGGGAGAAAAAGTTGGGAAGATGGGTGGAAAAATAGATAGATTAGAGCCAATATCCTACATGGATTTCAAGGTAATAGAAGGGTATGAGTGAAATTTAAGAAAGGTATTTTGTTTGAATATATGAAATGAACTTTTGGGAACAACATCAAGCTAGATAAGGATTGCATCATTACCTAGAATAAATGTACTATTATAATGTGTGTGATAAATATTGTGATCACTAAATAAATTATTGGTGATGTCACTGGTATGAGATACAAGGGTGTTAATGTCTTTAAGGATAAAACTAGAAAGCTTGAATTTATGTATAAATTCTTCAAAATTGACATCATTTTAAAGATTAACAAAAAATTATTTATTAGGAAAAATCTTCCTTAATGGTGGCCTAAAGTATGCATATATAATATTAAATAACTCACCCTAGAAGGAAATTTTATTCTTATTTTATCTCATCATTTTTTATTGTTGAATCATTTTCATGGGTATAAAATTAGTCTCCTATATTTCCTCTTCTAATCACTAGAAATCAATACTTTACCGTAGAAAATAAACCAGGATAATGAAATTATAAATTAAGTGTTGATGCATGAAAGTGTATCATAGGGTTTACGTAGTGTTAAGAAACACTACTCATTTATAGATTCAAAGAGTCCATTGTATGAGTTGCTAGTTTTGATATTATTGATATCTATGGTGGAGTAATGAACAAGCTATATAACTATTCAAAGAATAAAATGTAAGTGGTTTTTGGGAGTAACTGTGGTTTTGAATCTTGTTAAAAATGAAAGTAATCTGAACTGTGCATAGTTAATTATGATCAAAATCTAAAGCCTAAAACCTAATCTAGCATGAATATTTATAGTGAAAACTAAACTATAGTGAATTGATCAATAAAAAGAACAAATAAGAAGGGTAGGGCAGAAATAATGTGAATATTATTGATATTTAGTCCATATATTATGACAAAGATTGAATTTCATCAAAGACGTGCACTCAAACCAATATATGACATGAAATAGCAATAGAACAAATCCTATCATATACTAGGCATATGTTTAAGGATAATTGAAACAATGCAAATAAGAAACTAGGTTAAATTTAAGGATTTAATTACATAAGAAAATTGCATAAGCACATCTACAGGAAAAGCAAACAAAATGAAATGAATATAAAATATTTCAATCAACATAGCATAAGCTCAAATTGACAACTCTATCTTAACATGTGCACATCTAGAATCCATAAAAACCATTCAAATCTAAACATCAAAGTAGATATTTGAGGAAACAACCATGATAACAAAACACACAAACAAATACAAGATAATATTTACAATATTCCCTTGCTTGCATTACTTTGCTCCAAATTTAAAAAATAGTTTGTTTAATCAAAACTCCCTTCCTTTCATAAATGAGAATAGCCCTTTTAATAGAATACTTTGAGGTATGTCGGTTAGTCACTATTAAATGATATTTATCCAAGTGTTAAGGATAGTTGTCTTTCTACAACATTCTAGAATCAGACACTTTACAAGTGGACTAACCTATAAGTAATGTACATTACAAAGATGCACATGATTTTACAAAATATAATATTCCCTTTTTAAATTATGTACATGTTCCTATACAAATTAATATTCTAAGTCAAGATAGTTGACTTTGAGATGTTGTTTGTTTCTTTTGCTCTAGGATCTTTATTAATTTTCCATGTTGCTCACTAATTAGCCTAAGGTTGATAATTATATCCATGAATAATAATTATTATTTTCCTATCAAATCTTTAAAGTCCTTATCAACCCTATTTAAAGCCTCCTTAATGTTCCTAGTGTCGCCTATCTTCTCCTCTATAAATAGGATCATGTCCAATATTATTATATTATCTTCCCCTATTTTACCCTAGATTTTATTCTTCACCTCCTACATGAGTTGAGTATCCCTATGTTGGAACTCCTCATATGTTATAAATCCAATAGGACTAAGGGTAGTTGGGTCTTTGATCAAGCTCCCTACTATATGCACCATTTTGATCTCCAGTTGCTTGAAATCTTTAGAAAGACCTTCCATGCCCTTGGAGAATTTGTTTAAATCCTTTATATTTTCTATCAAGATTACCATAGACATATTTAAATGAGCTAGGTTGACTATTTTAAACCTAGGAATCTGGTATTCTATCAATATATTGATCAATTATTTTATTTTATTATATGAACTTTGTCATTGATTCACTTGGTTCATAGCTATATTACTTTGTTTACTCACTATATCTTGTTGAGACCTTATTTACTTCAAAAAGATTAATATATTATACATAGTGGATTCAAACTTACTGACCATATCCTATGGAATAGATAGAATGGACTGATCCTCTAGGTTCTTCTTTTATTGCTTTATCCCTTTGATAGTAACTTGCAATATTTATGGTTGTGATTGTGATAATTCTAAGACATCCTCATAAAATATAAGATCTTCACCTAGCCTTTGTCCTTTCTTTTGAGTCATATGAGTTAAAGGCTATACATTTTGATATAGAATTTATTCACCACCTTCCATGACTATTTTCTTAGTCACTCTTTGCAAACTAGTAGTACCTAGGTCAAACCTAACCCCAACTAAAGATTGGATCACATGTGGAACTAGGGCCTCTACTTGTGATTGTACTACTGACTTATTAATATTAGCCAATCTCCTTTCTTCTTCTTGTAAAATAATAATCCAAAGTTTTAATTCTTATTGTAGATGGATATTAGTAGCTTTAACTATAACCCATGGATGATTAATAGTGGGAAGATTTTCTAACCTTAGTTCATAAATGAACCACTCAAGAATAATTAGTCCATATAATATGTTTTCCTCACTAAAAATTTTGACTTCACTCAAAGGAGGAGTGATAGTCACTTTAGGTTCTTAGCTTTGAGACAATGCGAGTCTCAGATTTCCTTTTAGGCTTGTTAATAACCATCAAGTCCAATGAATTTCCCTTATATTATTTGAACTCTTTATCCTCTACATCTAAATCTAACTCATGTAACACATATAACATTCTAAGTGCATCTTCAACATACTCATTGTGATGTAATGCTATCATATGAACCTCCTTTTGAGGTAGATATTGCTTTGATGTTCTCGAAGTTCCAAAAATTGATGAACTAGAATAAATTTCATCTAGTTTTTTCTCTTGTAATAAATTCTCTTCTTGTACTTATGCTATGGGAAGCTTATAATAACCAACATTTATCAAATGATACTACCTTGGTCCTAATTACCATATATCTTCCATTTTTTGGTCCCTATTCAATCTAGACTCAGGCCTTATGTTGTGTTATTTCAATTTCCTAGTTACTTTAAAGTAGGATGATGCTTTAGTGTTTATAAGGTCTAATACACCAGGATCATGCTCATATGATACATTAAAAATACCCTTGATCTTCAAATTTTCTTTTACCCTCCCATAATGGTCCCATTGTCTAAGATCATCAATTTGCAAATTGAAAGATAGTCTATGATTTGAGGTAGCTTCAATGTGATCCCACTATATAAAGGTCGTGTTTCCAATTGTCATAGGAAAAATATGCAAGAGTCCCTTTCTCTTAGTTTTACAAATTCTATCTATCCCATGAAACATTTGGTAGGCTACTTCCTATTCTGCTAATTTATTAGGGACACATTGGTAATTTGAGAGGAGCATTTTGAGTTCCTTCAATATTTATGATTATAAAATTAGGATATAACCATATGTACCCCATTGATTTAATATGTTTATTTATTAAAGGTATTACTCTCATAATATGAATACTAGTTACAACTTCACTTAATGTAGGGTAAACATAGTCACAAATAAATTAGATGTGGTCTTTATACTTATAGCTATACAACTTTGAATAGTATTAAGATATAGTCTATGTGCCATTTGGAGACCATTCTCTTTGATTTAGTATCTTGGTGGTTTCACATAGGGCATCCATTAAATATTACATAATGTCAAACTCATTTCTCTTCTTATTCTTGATTGCATATATCTATCTACTTAGGGAGATGTTGATTATCTCACCTAATGGAGGAACCATTACCTTTTCAATGATAAAATACACCGTGGGTACCGACATTGGATTTACATATGCTATAGTTTCACACCCATACAACTTGTTGATCATGGTCATGACCATATTAACTCTAGGTCTAAATTGACTGATTGGGATGTTCTTCATGAGATCCATAATAACTTGGTTACCTAATTTTGATCACATATCTAGGGTATCCATCATGTTGTGCTTCTTAGCCCATAAATTAATGGAGGTTATGTCAATCTAGGGTTTAGGAAATTTTTAGTAAGACTCAAAGGAAATTAGGGATATGTAAGAAAATTTCCTTATATTATATTCATTAATCAACATACCCTTGTATATTTTAGCTTCTTTGAAAATGAGACCAAGAACATCAATACAATGAAGTACCTCTAATTTAGATACAACATAGTGTAGACTAGTAATTTGAATGGCCATAATTTCATCATAGAGTCTTTTTAATAGGAGTATATTCTCTTCTTCCTTGTGATAATTAGCTAGTTCTCAATTATCTAAAATATCTTAGAGCAATTGTTATCCCTTGTGTTCAAATAAGTAGTTACAGATTCCATGTCCTTGAAAATTTGACCCTTTACATTTGAAGACAAATATGGTTGAACATGTTGATTTTAAACATGTTTATGAATCACTATTTCTATAATCAAAATAAAATTATGCTTTTGAAAATGATAATCCAACTCTTCTTGGCTCAACATAATGATTTCAAAGACAATCTATGTTTTTTTGTACACTAGGGATTTTTGAAGGTTTACACAAAGCTTTAATGTGATAGATCTCACTGAGATCTATAAATAGTGGCCATGAAATTAATGTCTAATTATTGTAGAGGCAAAATGAGAGCTCTAAAAATAAGAAAATTATGCAAAGTAAATGTTTCATCATCCACTTTAGGAAAAATAAAGTACAAATAGGGTGAGATTAGGTCACCAAAAAGGTAAAACTCTAACTCACAATTAGAACCCACTTAAAGGTAAATGAACCCTAATGACTTAGTTAAGTAACCTAAGTAAGCTAAAAATATGTGTAGGTAAAACCACTATGTGGGAAAAAGCCTACACTAATATCCCCCTGAAGCATAGCATAGGTGGGTAGAAGAATTGGGTCCTATCAATGAGGCTTGATGAGGTACCAAAGTATAATAAAACTCCCATAAACTAGGGTGAAGGATAAAACCCATAGGAATAAAATCCTCTCCAAAATAGAGTAAAGAAGAGAAGAGGGATAAAAATCCCCACTAAGGTCTAGAATTGATTGTAGCCATTTGGTGTCCCCTAGAGGAAGCTCAAAAGTGACTGTGAATTATAAGTAGATGTAGTGAAGTGGATTACCTTTGAATAATGAGTTTGTCTGCCAAGTTCCTAATGGATCTTCAACCAAGGTATAATTACTATGAAAAAAATGATCCTCATATTGTGAGGTAGGTGGCCCAACTACTCTATGTCAAGATGGTGAAATAGAAGTAGAGGTGAATAAGGTCTATGGAATCCTTTATAACTATGGAATAGACTACCGTATGTTTGATGTGTCCTAGATCAATAGACTATTACCTTGTAATGTCAGAATTAGACTAGATTTAGTTGGATCAAGAAATAACTCTTTAATATATGGAAGGTGAAAAGTAGATGGTGGAGGTGTATCCACTTCACTATTGTAGTCATCTATAGAAGAAGAGTTGTCAATATCAAAAGAATGCTCAAGCTTAGAAGTGTCATCAGGTACATGTGAGTCTAAAGAAGAATCTAAAGAATTTGAAGGAGAGTCAAGAGAAAAGTGTGAGAAGATATATATCCAAGTCTGATGATGGACCATTACCATAACCAAAATAGTATCACTATGCAACTCCCTAATGTACACTAAATTTGGAGTGAATTCAAATCACATGCATGAACCAATATGAGTGATCTGGTAGATTGACAAGAGATTAGTTCAGAGTGAGGGAACACTTAGAAAATTATTGAATGTTACACCACTCATTTTAATAGACCCTCTCTCAAGAACCTTTTTAGAAGTGTTGTCACCCAGTTATATAGAGGACATATCACATAGTTCCAAAGAACTAAACTCAATTTGTGAGGAGGTCATGTGATGTGAAGCACTAGAGTCAATAACTGATGTAGGAGTTAGAAACACAACTAAAATTAAGGATTTTCCCTTATGTTTCCCATTGTTATTCTCTTTTGTCTTTTCTTTGCCATATTCATTTACCTTAGTGGATTCACGGATTGATGAATATGGTTTGATAGAATGTGGAACACCTATGTTGTTCTGAATAAGAAGGCTATTAAGGTGGTCAATTTGTTTCTTCAAAAATTTACTCTCATCATGCTTACCTAAGCAATTCCCACATTTGATACAATATTTCTTAGGCTTATGATTGGAATAAGAGGTCACATTTTTTGATTTGGAGGTGGAAAGATTTTCACCCTTCTCAACAAGTTTATTGCTTTGTTTTTTCTCTCTATTGTTAGAAGCCTTCTCTTTATCAATAAGTAATGCATGAAATTTAGATGACTTCACTATGCCCATCCGTATGAACTTATCTTACTCCTAAATCATGTTGGAAACAAAGGTATCTAAAGAAGGCATCTTCTATATGGTGTTAAGATCACCCTTAGTGGCATGAAATGTAGACACAAATATAGAATATTTAGGACCCAATTTAGAGAGTATTGAAATAATAATTTGTTCATATTTTTTATCAGTTTCACATGATTTTAACTACAATCTCACAAGTTTGAATTTGGTAAAGAAGTCTTGAAGAGTGTCAATGCCATCTAGGCTTAATCTAATAATTTCATTTTCTAGCTCATGTCTTCTCATCACATTATGCACTCCAAAGAGCTTGGTGAGTTGGGCCCACACTTTAGTAGGTGTTTTGGAAAATTCAATATGAAAGAGTAGATCTAGGGAGATGAAAAGACATAGTAGTCCATAGACTTTATCACAATAGTTAAACCATTTAATTTTTTCTCTCACATCAATAGGTTCAGTCTTAGTGCCCATTATAATTTGATGGTAACCCTTGGATTGTAAGATAATTTCCATTCTAGGTTTCCATTCATGATAATCAAATGGTGTAATTGGACCTATTGAGAATGAATCCATAGTGCAAAAGTAAGTATTACTATAGTAAGTAAACAAGTGATGCAACAAAAAGAAAGACTGAATGCACAACAAACACATAAGTACCCCACATAGAAATATTAGGGAATGACCCCCCTAAATGTCTAAAATACAAGCATGCTTGTATAGGCATCAGATTCAATCAAAAAATTCATCTTGAGTAGTAGGTGTGTAAGTAAAAGGAATAAGAGGAACATTAGATATAACCTATAATGCATTTAAGAGTGTACAAAAAATGTAAAATTTTTGTATAATTTTGGAAGGCCTAATGATAGGTCCAATGTGTTAAGCATAAAAAATTACTTTTGAAGAAAATGACACTCAAAAAGGAGTTACTGATCAAAACTTATGGCTGGTACAAGTTCTTACTTCAACATATTCATAGACCCTTTCCAAAAATGGATTTTTTAAAGTCTATTCCTTCATTACCTTTCACCTAAAATTTGACAGCTTATGGAACGTCACATACTTACTTGCTCAAGGTTCTAAACAACTTCAACTTTAGGTTCTCAAACTACTTAAACTTATAAAAAGTTATAAGTATTTGACCTTAGAAAACTTGATTACTTCTTTGTAGTGTATTTTGGATTCTTCAAGCTACTTTACTTCAAAGTTTTAAACAACTACAACTTATAAAATAAGTAATGAGTAACTGACCCTAAAAAACATGAATAGATCTAGCGAGCAAGTAATCATGGTTGAGAAACCTGATTAATTATACATTTTCACCCTAGAAAAGCTTGATTACTTATAAGTAGAAGTACTTGAGAAACCCAATTTGGTCTATGAGCAAGTAGAAGCACTTCAGAAACTTGATTTAGTCAGTGACCAAGTAGAAGCACTTCAGAAACCCAATTTGGTTAGTGAGTAAGTAAAATCAATTAAAAATAGTAAATTGGTTGGTGAGAAATTAGAAGTACTTCAAATATCTGATTTGGTCTATTGAGAGTAAATCAGAGTTTGTAGGCTGGATTACTTCAGCCATACGGATGGTGACCAGATAGAAGAAAGTGAATTTTTTGGAAAATATTTGAATTTTATTATAAATCTAAGAATAGCCCATTTTATACCTCAAAAAACCCACAAAATATATACAAATGCATTTTTCTTCAAAGGCCTTCTAACATGAGTTTCAAGGTAGTTTTCAAAAAATGTCTCCAAGGATAAAAATGGTGGCCATAGAGTATGAAAAAATAGCAAGGTAAATGTAGGAGGATATTAACAAAGGAGATAAATAAATGAGGATATCAAGAGAGCTCTAGTATCATGATATATTTTTCTAAGATCTTTGAATAGTGACCATGCGATGAATGTCAAATTCTTGTAGAGGTAGAATGAGAGCTATGAAAATTAAAAAAAAATCCATAAAGGAAATGTTTGCATTAGCCACTTTAGGACAAAAAGAAAGTACATATAGGGTGAGATTATGTCATAAAAAATTTACATCCTTAAATCATAATTAGAACCTACTTAAAGGTAAATGACCCCTAATGACTTAAATAACTAACCTAAGTAAGCTAAAAAGGCATGTAGGTAAAACCACTATGTGGGAAAAATTCTACACTAACATAATGGTAGAAACCAAGTTTAAAATATGAGCTTTGGTAACTTAGATTACATTTTTATTTCATATTTATACCTTTTGCATGCTCAGGTTCACAAGATCTTCTAGTATGACATGTTTTACCTATGTGGCACTACCATGTCATGCTAATCATATATTTAAAATGTGACTATTATCATAGACATGTGTCATCATTTCATACCTCATGAAGCTTGATCCAATTCTCACCATTGATCTCTTTTGGAGCCTTATAGCCTTGAATTCATCATATTCCATTTATCTATTTAATTATTTACTACGATTATGACTTTTTTCATTCTCTCATTCCTTCGTAGGATCTTTGACATGTTGAATTTGAGCTCATCATTGATCAAGATTTACATGATCGATCACTTACTGTCAATCTAGACCTTGACTTATTAACTTTGGGGAATCATCTACTCACCAATGATTTTAGATCCATCCTCTTGAGATCTCAACATTTGTCAATCCCACATGTTTTCATAATTACAAATAATAAAATCAATAGAAAGTAAGGGTTTAGATACATATAAACTTAGGATAAATTTTAAACTAAGGTTTTAGACATATTAATAAACATGATTAAAACTTAGGATAAAATTTAAACTAGGTATAAAATATAATAAAATTATCCCACATAAATATAGGTCCATTTCAAAATAAAACTTAGGCTAAAACATTTAGACTAAGGTTTTAATTGCCATTTAATCATAAATTTAATCAATCGACTAAAGACCAAAGGTTATAAAAAGCATCAAAATCATTGAATAATAAACCATCAATACTTAATGATCTTAATGAGGATCTATTGAACCTAAAATAAAGAAACATATGAAGCAAATTTTACCAACATCAAATAGAGTCAAATAAATCTTATGATCTAACATGCCAATGAAAGATAAAGCAAAACATGATATTCAATAGTGAATTTTGATCAATTTAAATGTCAATTTATAAAATAAATTTTAAATTTGAATAAGGGTCCTCATTTTTAAAAAATGGGGGTATATTTACCTCAACATGAAGGTCTCATATTCCTTCTAGTTAAAAAAGGGGAAATTTAGAGAGGGAGGGAGGTGTAGTTAATCCCTAGTGATAAGGATATACCTTTGGAGGAGGAATATGGATTTTTAGGGAAGGATAAGATGGACTGCCTTTCTAAAAACCCCAATCTTACTTCCCCCTCATCCAAAACCAAACTCTTTAATACCCCCCAACACTAATTCTATAAAATGCGAGGGTGGAATCCATTCTACCTTGGGTAGAAAAAGTATCAAGCCCATTGTTATTACTTGGTCTAAGAAGGATATAAATAAGGAAAAGGAGAAGTGTGACTTTGAGGTCCCATACTGGGACCTTATGAGGAAACTAGGATATTTTGATGTAAAACATCAAGAAATGGGTAGGGCCTTGGATGAACTCATAAAAGAATGGAATACCAAGAAGTCTAAAAGTGATAAATTGGGGAAGAATATCAAAAAATGGATCGATGAAGAAAAAGGTGAAGCTACACTTGTTGTTACCACCAAACCCTCTCCTAAAATAAACACTACCTCAAAAAGGATGGAATGTATTCAAAATATCCCCAATGACAATAAGGAAATCAATACTTCAAATAATAAATCCACAAAGGGACTAATTAAATATTGAAGAAAGTGGACTCAGGGAAGAGTTGTGAAGGATTCACGGAAGGATAAGGAAGGAATGCTATAATTTATTACTCCTAATAAAATTTTTGACTCTGAGGAGTCCTCTGACTAAGTGTCTTAAGTTTCTTCATGCTAGTATAGTCTTGTATTTAGCTAGTTTCTTTTGTTTGGTCTTTGAATATTAGATGGTCGGTTGAAATCCCTCTTTGTTATTTAATCCCATGTGTATATTTGTTTCTTGACTTGATTATATTGTTTTATGATTGAATTTTTGGTTATAGGACCCCCATGTAAAACTTTCTCCTTTTACCTAGTCAAATAAAAAAATTGGATTCTTTGAATTTTGACCACTTGATTACCATGAATGTATTTGAGGCATTCATACACTAGAATTTATTTCTCTAATATTTTTCATCTAAAGGAATCTTGGTATCATAACAAAGATCCTCATGTTTGGTATAACTAATAATGGAGTAGTAAATATGAGAGGGTCAAATTGTAAAGGTATCACTATATGCCTAAGAGTATCATGTGTATGACCATAAAATGCTTTGAAAACTAAAGAAGTATCTTGTAAATATTGATCCATTGCCTATCATGACACTATGAATGGATCTATTTTTAACATATGGTTTAATAAAAAAATGTATGTCTATCTAAATCATCTTAAAAAAATTCACTATCACCAAATGTGATCATAGGTCATCATTCTTATTTTTTAGTAGTTGTACTAATAATTATATCAAGTGGATGTCCATATATAAAAGGAGAAGGATGATTATTATATGCATAATGTACTTCATAATTATCCTTGGTATGTGCTTCATGGTTTGAAAAAAGATATTTATACATTTTAATATTTTCATTGTCATTTTATTATGGCTTAGTGTCCTCAATAGGTGTACCAATATCGATGATATTCTCATTAATGATATATTTAATCTTGTGCATAATCTTGAAACATCTATTTTTATAATGCCCAATACATCTATGATAATCAAAATACACATTTCCATAAAACATTATAGATTATATTCTAGACATATCTATCACCATTAGTGGATGAAAAGTTATTACATTTCATTCTAAGAGTTTTTCCAACAAAACATGAGGAGGTGATAGAAACTTTGAAAAATTCTTCCTTAGTGGTGTTTGTAATTGAAGATTTTGAGGTGGTTGTGAGGTAGCATTAACTGTAACTTTTACATCATTCTTTCTTTTAGTTGATTTGATTTTATAAATTGGCTTAGTTTGAAAATTGGCATTTTAAGTATATGGAACGTTTTAAATAGAATTAAGTTTGTTCAAAGTAAGAAACCTGACTTCTCACTCTTTAACTATATGGCATAGTTCCTGAAAGTATTTGAATTTATAAAACATAATAGACTCTTGAATAGGAGATTCAAAACTTTATGTAAAATTATCTTTAAGAACATTATTATCTATTTGATTTGTCATTCTAGCAAGAATATTCTTATACCTTAGAATATATTAATTGATTTTTGTGGTTCTACCCTTATCTAAGATTTGAAATTTGAGTATATGATAAAATTTTATCAATGTTGATACAAAAGTGTGTCAAAAGATTATTTTATAAATCATTTAAATCCTTTACTAATTGAATAGGAATATCATAGACCCATATCAAAACATATTCTCTTAGACTTATTGGAAATTTTGATATGGTTCTATGATATTCCTATTCAATTAGTAAAGGATTTAAATCCTTCACTAATTGAATAGGAATATCATAGAACCATATCAATACATATTCTCTTAGACTAATTGGAAATAGATTTTTTTTACTAACTAATCATTATCTACATAGTCTAGATAAACTACATGAAAGGCATACAAATTCTATTAAGAATCACCTTTACCTTCATAAAGATGAAGTTTTGGAGCCACAAATCTAATCGGTAATGGGTAAGAATCAATTTAAGGTGCCAAAGGGTTATGTAACAAGGAAAATGATTCCCTTTGAAGGGATAGAATTTGAAATGTGTTTCTCTATGTGAGCCAACTTATCTTGTAATGCAAGGATGGTATGATCTACATTAACATTTGAAGATGTGATTAGGAGGGTATAATTAGTATGAGTATGGATGGACATACATAACTATTGGAAACCAAGTATGGTTACCATGTTAGGATATTTTTGTAAATGATGTGTTGTCATGTATGCCAAGTGGAATTAGTGATGAAAAAGTGGCATGAGAGTGCTCTTGGTCTAATATGCATGATCTTAGTGCTTAGCTTAGTCTTGGTTGTTAGTAAAAGCTTGTGGGAGCAGTTGGTTATATGGAAGCATGAGTGGATGGCATGGAACATGGAGAGAAAGTACATGATATGTCCATGTGATTTAAATATTAATTGGATTCCTTCCTGGTGGTGTTCAGATGAAGTGCAAGTCATCCTATGCTTTGTGAGCTTGATCATGTATGGTTGCATATAGAGGTAAGTATTGTATGACTTGTATGTTCTTAGTAGGTAATTCTAGTGCTTGTATTAAGTGAATTCAAGATATCTAAAGTGATATGATCTAAGTGGATAAGTTTCCAAGTACCTTCAAGAGTTAAGCTGGTCTGGTGGTTCTAGGCCTAATAAGCAAGGTGGACTAATGACGTCTTTATGAATAGTCATTAAGAAGATCCATCTTGGCAGAGCTTAGTATGCTTGGCATATGCATGTTGGATGTGTATAATATGTTGAGAGGTCAAGTGTACCATTTTAAAGATGTGGTTAGTGGTCTAAAAGATAGTTTGGTCATTAGCCTAGTTGGCCTAGGTAGGCTTATGAGGCCTTATGAAGGGTCAAAGGCTGTTTGCAAGATGATACAATTTTTTGTTTTATGAGAGATGGTCAAGAATGTTTGTTAAATCATGTTGATCAATTATAAGGTTAGATATTAAGCTAAAAGGTTATAAATATGGTTTAAAAGCTTCAAAAGAGGCTCGAATGGTAAATTTTGAGTTCGAGAGGAAAGTTTTAACATTCACTAGTTCATGTAGACTTTGCATGGGGACATGAGCCTTTTGGGAGAGGTGGCACATGGACCTAAGAAGCATTTCCAATTATTTTTTATTGGAATTATGGAAATATTTTTATGACCATTAGTTAACAATGTAAACTAGTCAAAAACCCTTTATAAACCTTCATAATGGAAACATTAGAGAGATATTGCTAGAAAGGACCTAGAATGGATTGGTTGACCAAGGGTTGACCCAGTTTGACTATTGGAAGGTATAGAGGATTAAAATAGGAATCTCTAGGTGATAGTGGTGTGTTAAGGTAGTGAACAAAAGTTATAAAAATATGCTTATTTATAAAGATTTTAGTCTTACAAGCAAGGTTGACTGAGTTAACACATGAGAGTTATTGGAGATTGAAGGCCGTGACTTGTTCTTAAACTCCATAGATTTTTTTTGGAAAGAAATAGTCACTGTGTCAATTATCTAAGTCAATCAAGTTGACAAGACACTAATCTATAAATAGTGAAAATAATGAACAATATCCAAGTAGAGTGAATATGTGTTTTTGAAAGTGTTCTAGATGAGTAGGGATGGATCCAAAGGATTGGGGTATGTTTTTAAGATATATGACTTATGTTCCCTTAATTTTTATGTGATTTTTATGAACTTACATATACAAGAAGGTCTTTCAATGTGACTTATCTAAGTAATAAAGTCTGTGAGATAATGATTTAAGGAATTGGTATGTTCGACCAATGGATTCTACTAGAATAAGAGAAATATCTACTTGAGAGTGATTTAGAGATCCAATATAAGCTATTAATTTGGATTATATGGTATTAAATTTTTCTTTAATATGCTAAAAAAGAACATCTACATGACTATTTTTTGGAGCTTATAGGATATTTGGAGTGGCCTATTTATAGAGGCTAGTTTGAACTATTCTGAGAAGAATTTAATGTGAGTGAGAGCATGGTGATATTATATGAGTGTCATAGATTTATTAAATATATTTAGTGTTTATAATTTGTTTCTATTCTAGTTATATTAGTCAAATATCTTTGACTGAGTTTTTGGTGTGCATGACCAATTTGAGTAATTAGTTTGTTTGAGTTGGTTTGGACCTGTGTGAGCTATGTGAAGGTGAAACATGGATTTGGAGGTGTTTTATATATCATGTAGGTCATATACATATTATTTTTTCAAGTTTTTGTTTTATAAAATCAATATTATTCCTTAGTTCTTCTTGGTAGTATTTTTTGGGTGTTTGTAGGACTTGGAGTGAGAGAGAGAATGGCTTGGATGGAGTAGTGGTTTGTAGTTCAAGGTGGATTGGTCACTTGGGGAAGTGAGAAATGATCTATTATAGGTATTTTTGATGTGTTTAAAGTATTTTTGATGGATATTATTTAGGGATATGGTCATATGTGATGAATGACTTATAAGGGCTAATTAGGCCTAGTGTAGCCTAGTAATTGGATAAGTGCCATTTGAAGTATGGATGACTTATGGAGTGTTTTATTTGTCTTGGTGATGTGCATGAGGATATTTTATAAGGTTAATACAAGTATGTGAAGTATCTTGGCTGAAAAATATGGTTTAGATGATGGAGTGATATATATACACACACACACATATATACATACATACATACATACATACATACATATATATATATATATACATATATATATACATATATATATATATATGTATATGTATATATATGTATATATGTATATATATATATATATATATATATATGTATATGTATGTATATATGTATATATATACAAGGTCAAATTAGTTGATTTGTGTAGATGTGAGGGTGTATGGACTAAAGTGAATAAAAGTAGTTAGTAAATGAGTAGATATGGGTAATTGAGGACCATCAGAGGGATAATATGATCAGTCATGTTTTTATCATCAGATTCATGAGCTAACAAGTCATTATACCTAACAGTCTAAAGGGTGACTTGGTTGAGCGAATGAGGTAGGTATGCTTGCTTGGAGAAGAGAAGTATATTGTAGGTGTATGGTCTTTATAAGGTCATAATCAGGTGTATAATACATTAGAGCAGTGGTGTAAATCATAATATATTTGGTTGAATAGGTTCTTAATCACCTATGGGGTTGTAGCCTCCTTGCTAGTTGGAGCTAGGTAAAGGTCTAGTTGGAGCTGGACTAAATTGATGGGTGGATGCTCCTTGATCAGTTGGTAATAGTATAAAATATAGTGTTTCCTTCATCTTTATAGGATATTAGTCCATTGTTTTTCCATTCTTGAGAGTGGGTTTTCTCCCCCTAGAGGGTTTCCCACATTAATGATGTATTCATATGATGTATGCTCTTGTTCATGTTTTGATGTATAAGCTTTCATGTTCATGTATGATGAATGGGTTTTTGAATTGAATGTACATTGTTGTATACTAATTAACCCCCCTTTTTAGTAGCTAATCCCATCAATTGGTATCAGAGGTGATCCTTATTTAGACTTAATCAACTTGGAAGGTGATCTTGTGAGTAGTTTGGTTGATGGTGTCTGCCTAGTTAACTTATTGGTAGAGTTGATAGATTTATTGATGATCAGTATGGTAGCCTTATTATTCTAATGATTCTTCATGTTTTTTTAGTTGTGCTTTCAAGACTGATGAATTTTTAAGGTTACTCTAAGATGAAGATTGATGTCAAGAGTTGGATTGTTCTTTGCTCAAGCCAGGGTAAGTTGTTTATTGTTACAGATGGTTCTTCAATCATGAAGGTTTGACAAATAAGGCATATTAAAATGGATAAGAATTATGTTGAATCCAAATAAAAAATCAAACCTAGGTTGATAGACAAAAAAAACCTTAAATTCATATTGAAAGACAATCTTATTTGTAGTAGGTCTCCATGAGACTTAATGAGGGTATGAGAGCCGATGAAGCTTTCTAAGTAAGGACATATATATTGAAGATAAGATTTCATTGAAGGGAAAGGTAGAGAGGAAATAATGGCTATCAAGTCATGCCTCAATTTCATGTATTGACTATCTAAGGTGCTCATATGAAAGAGAGAAAATAGTAACCTAGTTTTCAAGCGAGAGAAAGAAGAAATTATTGAGGGTTGAAACAAGAATAAAGTAGAGAAAAGTATCATGACATGTAAATGATATGTTCTTGATGTTATTAGAATTATGAAGTCCTAGTTTTTTGTGTTTGAAGGTTTGATGACAAAGGAAGATAAAAGGCAGCCCTGATTGATTAAAGAGATAGCTTGTTTGTATGTAGAGGCTAATTTGAGAGAGATAGAGATAAAAGAGACCATCATCAGTTATGAGATGAAAACAAATTTTTTTTTGAGTGTTTCAAGGTACTCATGTTGGCTTGTACAATCAATGGTCTGAGTTCTTGATTGGTTTGCAAGACCAATGTTGCTTATGAGATTGAAGGAGATTTTTGAAAGTGATCTTAAATGTTTTATGGTGAATATATTATTTCTTTGTTGTTAAGGTGACTTCATAAGGTCATAGAACAATATGATGACATCTTGAATAATTTGAGGTTGACAGTTATTTTTGAGTTTCTTGTCAAAATTTTGAGTTTTTATAATAGGGTCTTAACTGTGAGGATGAGGTTGATTCTTTGATTCAATTTGAAGGGATTTCATGAAGAGATCAATGGACTAAGAGGTTGGTTATGACCTTAACGTCATGTAGCAATATTTTTCATGTTGTGGTATCTTATGTTGAGTGTTTTGAAGGAAATATTTCTTTTCATATGTCTGACAGATAGTAGGTGTATACATAAAAATTTATGATTATGAGTTTCCATTAAATGCTTTGAAGAGTTCTTAGCCATAATAGCTTATGGTGTCTAAAGGATAAATGGTTAATCATATGGAATCTAGTATTGATTGTCGTAGATGTTTAAGCCTACTTGAGGAGGTCTAATTGATCCTATAGGTTAGTGAAGAGAAAATAAGTAAGGATGATTGTTTAAATGGTATGTTCACCTCTCATGGTCCTAAAGTATCATTTTTATCAAGTTTGAATGCTTGGTATGGGTGTTGATCTAATAAATATGGATGAATATATCTTTATTAAGTCATGAGGAAGATAGTCATGAATAATTCCTAGGTGGTTTGAGTCCTTGATAAGCTTAGACATGTGTTTTGTGGTCAAAAGATAGAGTTGACAAATTTTGGCAGTGATGACTTCATAAAAGTTGTCTAAGGTGATCTTATGATGTTTTATGATGGATAAAAGATTAGAAATAGATTACTTAAATTGGGTTTGACATTTAATATTAGAATATAAGTCTTGGAGATGATTGTGAGATGTCCAAATGTGATTTTGACCATTTGGTCAAGGTGCCTATTGTAAGTAATGAGCCTATGTACCCAGTTTGCTTCATTTCAAGAGTTATCTAATGAATGAAGATATGTCATGAAGTTTTAGTTACTCAAGAATATATTTAGACCTAAATGGGGTGTGTTCCAATTGGTTTCATAGGTTGTTTAATCCTTTTGTGCTAGATGGATCATTTTGAGTGGTCACTATTTTTTTCTCTCATGAGCATGTGTTTGGTGGCTTAAAGGAAGTCATGGTTACATATGGAATGGGAGCTTGAAATTTGGTCCAAAAGTGTGGATAGATGACCTACAAGTGTGGAATCAGTTTCAAGTTATGGAATTGACTGGACATTGACTTTTGATCACTTGTTGCTTTGAAAGCCTGATGATTTGGGCATGTTTAGAAAAGTGGTATATCTTTGGATTTAGAAGCTAGAAGCTTCAAATCAGTTGAATATACCAAATGGGTATCTGAATCATCTTATAATGGCCCAAAAGTGAGTATATTTCATTTTATTTAAGTCTTAGCTCACTAGGAAGCTTAATTAATTTGTAGGCTAAAGAAAGAAGTATGTTAAGGAAGATGAGTTGGAGGCTCATTATTGGCATGCCTAATGGGGTATAGTTGTGGTATTGAAATATTAATTTTCATGACTTGAAGTGATCAAGGTAGAAATTTATGAGGTCTATAATGGCCAAACAAGGTTACAAGAGGTCTAAGTAGGCCTAGTGGAGAAATTGAGAAATTTTGTGATATCTTTCAAAAGAAGGTTGGATTTGTTGTTTCAAAATGAGTAGGTTTGTCTATTATAAGCATTGTCTAGGTATTTTTCTATCCTTGAAGTGCCTTTGGTGGTCTGCAAGGTGTCTTGAGTACAAAGGTATGAGAGCTTGCATAGTGCTATGGTGCTCATATTATTATTTGAATTAATGGTAGCTATTCTTTGAGGTCCTATAGGTGTGCATGGATTATATATACTAATAAAGATATTTCAAAGTAGATTAGGGTCTTAAGGAGAGCTATGTTACTAATCAATTGGTGACAGGTCCAAGGATGTAGGAAGTGTGGTTTAATGTTGTCTAGGTCTCTTGGAGACTTAGAGGTCTGATTTTAGTGTTTAGCAAAGGGAGAAATAAGTTATCTTTTTCTCAAGTGGTAGTTATTTGAGGGGGAGATATTTTTCTTACCTAGTGGTTAGGTCCAAGGATATTATGGGTCTTTTGGAGCTATGACCTGAGTTCATTCTTGAAGGGAGCTTGGTCCAAGGGGAAGCACTATGGTTACTTTGTGATATGTTACCTTATAGTTAGTGTTCTTTGAGTTTAAAATGATGAGAGAGAAAAGTATGCATTCTTGGTTTTTTCTTAATTTTCTTAATTCAAGATAGAAGAGACTATTTAGTAAATGAGTCCACTTTATCATTTTGGCAAAGAGGGAGAAAGAAAAGGAGGTGTTACCATCAATGACAAAGGGGAAGATTATTGGGAGATTGGTGGAAGTAATGTGTCATCATTTATGTCAAGTGGAATTGGTGATGACAAAGTGGCATGAGAGTGCTATTGGTCTAATATGCATGATCTTAGTGCTTAGCTCAGTCTTGGTTGCTAGTAAAAGCTTGTGGGAGTAGTTAGTTCTAAGGAATCATGAGTGAATGCCATGGAGCATGGAAAAAATTTACATTGTGTGTCCATGTGATTAAAAGATAAAATAGAGTCCTTTATGGTCTTTAGATAGAGTGCAATTCATCCTATTCCTTGTGGGCTTGATCATGTAAGGTTGAATATGGAGGTAAGTGTTGTATGAATTATATGTTATTAGTAGATTATTTTAGTGCTTGTATTAATTGAATTGAAGATATATAATTTGTTATGAGCTTAATGGATAAGTTTCAAAATACCTTAAAGAGGTAAGTTGGCCTAGTGGTTCTAGGCCTAATAAGTAAGGTAGACTAATGAGGTCTTTGTGAATAGTCATGAAGAAGATCCATCTTGGTAGAGTTTATTATTCTTGTCATATGCATTTTTGACATGTACAAGATGTTTAAAGGTCAGGTTTATGGTTCTTAAGAGGTGGATAGTGGTCTAATAGATAGTTTTCTCATTGGCCTAGCTATCCTAGGTAGGCTTGTGAGGCCTTGTGAAGGGTTAAAGGGTGTTTTTAGGATGATGAAGATTATTGTTTCATGAGATATGGTCAAGAAAGTTTATCCAAGCAATTTTATCAGGTTTGATCTTATAGAATGAGCTATAAATTCAAAAATATGGTTTAGAATCTTTTAAAGAGGCTTAAATGGTGATTTTTGAGCTCAAGAGGAATGTTTTAAGGTTCACTAGTTCATGTAGACTTTGCATGGGGACCTAAGCCTTTTGGGAGAGGTGGTACATGGACCTAAGAAGAATTTATAAGTATTGTTTAGTGGATTGAGGGACATAGATTTTTGAACATTCGTTATGAATGTAAACTAGTCAGAAACCCTTTATAAACCCTCATAATGGAGTGATTGGATAGATCTTTATATAAAGGACCTAGAATTGATTGTTTGACCAAGTTATAGAAATATGCTTATTTTTGAAGATTTTAATGAATAGAAGGTATAGAAATATGCTTATTTTTGAAGATTTTAGTACTACAAGTAGGGTTGATTGAGAAAACATATGAGATTTGGAGCTTGAAGACTAGGATATTTTATTGAAGTCCATATAATTTGTTTTAAATAAATAGTCACTATGTCAATTATCTAAGTCAATCAAGTTGACTAGTCGTTAGTCTGTAGATAGTGAAAAATATCCAAGTAGAGTGAAAATGTGTTTTGGGAAGTGTTCCAAATGAGTAGGGATGAGTTCAAAGGTTTAGGGTCTTTGTTTAAGATCTATGAGTTATTTTCCATTGATTGGTATGTCAGGTTTATTACCTTACATAGATAATAAGGTGCTTTTAAAGTGACTTATCTGAGTAATAAAGTTAGAGACAGTGATTTGAGGAATTGGTATGTTAGACGAATAGATGCTACTATAAAAAAAGAAATATCTACTTGAAATATAATATATATATATATATATATATATATATATATATATATATATATATATCACATATAATATATTAATGTGGATTATATGGTATGAAATTATTCTTTCATGTGCTATATAAGAACATCTACATGACTAGTTTTTGGAGCTTTTAGACAGTTTGGAGTGGCCTATTTGGAGAGGCTAGTTTGAGTTATTCTAAGAAGAATTTTAGGTATGTGATAGATTGGTGATAGTATATGAGTGTAAAAGATTTAGTAAATCGATTTTTTATTTATACTTTGTCTATATTATAGTTTGAGTAGTCAAAGATCTTTGACTGAGTTTTTGGTGTGCTTGACCAATTTGAGTAATCAGTTTGTTTGAGTTGATTTGGACCTATGTGAGATATGTGAAGGTTAAAAATGGATTTTGAGGTGTTTTTTATGTCATAGATGACCTATCCATATGATTTATTCAAGTGATTATTTGATAAAATCAATAGTAAGCCTCAGTTCTTCTTGGTAGTATTTTTTGGGTGTTTATAGGACTTGGAGCGAGAGAGAGAATCACTTGGATGGAGTGGTGGCTTAGAGTTATAGGTGGATTTGTCACTTCGAGAATTGATAAATTATATATTGGAGGTAGGTTTGATATTTTTTAATCATTGGTGAGGGCTATTATTCATGGAGATGGTCATATGTGATGAATGAGTTATAAGGGCTAATTGGGCGTAATATAGCCTAGTAATTGGATAAGTGCCATTTGAAGTATGGAAAACTTATGGAGTATTTGAGCTGGATTGATGATATGTATGAGGATATTTTATAAGGGAAATAAAAGTATGTTAATTATCTTAGCCAACCAACATGGGTTAGATGATGGAGTGATATATATATATATATATATATATGTTAATTATCTTAGCCAACCAACATGGGTTAGATGATGGAGTGATATATATATATATATATATATATATATATATATAAGGTCAAATTAGCCTATCTGTGTAGGTGTGAGGGTGTATAGACTAAAGAAAATAAAATAGCTTAGTCAAGGAGGAGAGATGGGTCATTAAGGACCATCAGAGGGATATTATGATCATTCATGTTTTTCTAATCAAATTCATGAGTTAACAAGTCATTAGACCTAACAATCCAAAGGGTCACTTGGTTGAGTGAATGAGGTAGGTGTGCCTACTTGGATAATAGAAGTAGATTGCATGTGTATGAGATTAAAAAGGTCATAATCAGGTGTAGAAGACATTATAGTATTGGTGTACATCATATCATAAGTGGTTGAGTGGGAACTTAATCACCTAGGGGGTTTTAGCCTCTTTGTAAGTTGGAGTTAGCTAAAGGTCTAGTTGGAGCTAGACTAAATTGAGGGGTGGATGCTCCTTGATTAGTTGGTGTTGGTATAAAATTTCTTGATTACTTCATATTTATAGGAAATTAGTCCATTTTTATTTTAGTATTGAGAGTGGGTTTTCTCATCCTAGATGGTTTCCCACATAAATGATGTGTTCATATGATGTATGTTCTTGTTCATGTTTTGATGTATAAGCTCTCATGTTCATATATGATGAATGGGTTTTGGAATTGAATATAAATTATTGTCTACTAATTCACCCCTCCCTCTTAGTAATTACTTCCATCCTACCAAAGCAAGACATTGTGTTATATATTTACCTAAGGGTTTAGAAATAAGAAAGGATGCAATAGTAAAAGTAGCAACATTAGAAGAGCTATCTTGGGTGCCCTTCTTCTATTTATCTATATCCACATATAATACTAAATCAGAATTTTTTATATGCTCATGAAGATATTAAATGAATTTTGTGTCATCATGTGGACCAATATAATCTTATAGACTATTATATTCTAAATAATATCCATGATGCACCCTTCAATAGGGTGCAAAGCAAGTAATGGAAGATTTTATGAAGTTTCCCTTTTGATATAATTTGTGATATATTCTCTCTCTTTATCAAAATTATTATCATATTATATATTATAAAAATAATTAGTAGTATGGAAAATGACATTGGAAGATGGATTGACTTGACTCAATCCATGGTGGACATGACATTATACCCAAGACCTATTTGCCCTTTATTAAGAGAAAGAGAAATAAGATGCGTAATTACTTGATCATAATTACCCAATCCATGTCTAATGGAATACTCAAAATTTTATAAATGTATGAATTTGAAACCATATTGATTGAAATATATGGATGAGTCGACCAAATTTGGTATATCATGTGATATAATTATTGGCCAAATTTAGCCCACATAATTATATTTTTCCTAGAAGTGGTTTGAATAGATGAGAAAAGTTATGAATGGGTTTAGTGGACCAAAATTAAGGGAAGAATATCTCATATTTCTTACAAAATTTTTGAAATACTTTAATCAAGTGTAAAGTGCAATTTGTTGATTCTTGGGAAGTAGACTTGGAAATAGGTATAGGAATGCAAAGTGAAAAACACAAACAGGTTCTCATGGTGTTTAAAGAATTCATGGGCATGAATCAATTTAAAAATAACTATTATAATTTAATTGGAGCCTTCTAAAAAGACAATTTATTATATAAGTCCAGAAGAACTAGATCATCACAAGCATGTCATGTAGGGAAAAATAGGCTAGTCTGGTTTCACATTTGATAAATACACTTAGGAAATAGGTCAAGGCCAAAATACCACATGAATATGATGTTTTTTCATGCCAAAAAAGTCCCCTACAAAATTCATGTCTTGATGAGTTGTCTATATCCATATATAAGCATTCAAAGTTGAAATTTCAAAGTGGGACATGAGTGGGGGTGTCAAGATAAAGTTTTGATAAATAGAAATTTGAATTGAAATGTTCCTAAAAATATAATAGTGCACATTAGATCATGCATCAAATATCCAACAATGTGTAGTTACTAACAAACCTAGTGGGTCCAAGTTGATCAATAATGTCTGATCTATCATAGCAAAGTAGATCAACTATGATCAAGTGATCAATGATATTAGTGGGTCTTAATGATCTAATGGAGTGGATTTTATTGTCCACCTAAGATTAAAGGCAATCTCAAAGTTAAAAGACATACAAATCTCAAATACAAATGCGTAGTTGATAAGTGTCATGATTGTGGTCATTACCATGTAAATCAAGGATCAACATTCAATCAGATCAAAGATCTAATGATGAATGACAACCTGATGATGTTAGTGGTTCAAATCAAATAAATAGTACATGATCCACTGTACCAAGTAGATCAATGGATGATAATATAATTCAAAGATGAGATATCAAGTGGAAGTTGAATATGGTTTAGGTTAAACTAGGGCAAATATTTTGAAGGATGCCATTAAATCTTAGTAAAGACCTCTGTTAGAGGATCCAATGCATGCAGACTCAATTTTGTTATGGTTTCAACATCATTTCATGAAGGGATATCCTCATGTGTAATTAATTCTTGATTCCCACAAGGTTTAGAGGTATAATAGGTATGTTTAAACCTAATATAGTTTTAAAATGATGTTATGTAGTCTGTAAGCTCTTCATGGATATTAACTATAGGAAAACCAATAAATGGATTAGTTTTCAATCTAAAATAGACCTATGCTCAGGTTTGGATTAGGGTAAGATGTGTAGTAGTGTCTTATCCTTTGAAAAATATATAGCTTTTACAAACATGTACTTACAACTACTTAAACAAACTTAGGCATGGCTCTATCAAGTCCATGGATATGAGGATTTTGTCCTCATAATGAAAGCAAGTGGAAGATAATGTAAAGTCCCAAGATAGAGAACTAGGAATAATTTGATCAAAATATGGTGGATCATTCATAAAAGGTATTCTCTCATTTAATGATCTAGGATGGCATGCTCACTCTCTCCTTACCCTTTTTCTATATCTTTCATTTCTTGACACATTATAACTCTCTCTCAATTTTTAGAATAAAAATACTCACATTTTTTTTAGGAAATTATCTCTCAATTTTGAAAGAGCAGAGACTCTCATTTGATATGGATAGACCCTATAAAAAAATTTATGAAAGACCTCTTGAATTAATAAAGACTTTCTTTACCTATCTCTCCCCTCTACATTATGTGTAGCAAAGCTTGTGTATGATGGCATTATGAAGGAAAATCTTCCATGCCCATTGTCCTTCTTTCTTTCTCATTTCTAGGTGTCTTCAGGTTAGTTAAAGGAGTAATTTAGTGTTCTTAAAGGCATTTATGTAATCTCTCAGTGGATCTTAGAACTCCTCTTTTCCTTCATTCATTTCTTCCTAAACCTAGTTTATGAAACTAGCTAGTTTTATGAGATTTTGTGAGCTAACATTATCTTATGCTTCCTCAGTGTTTGATTCATGCTTATCTGAGTTCTCATTTAAATTTTGTGCATAACCTTTTAATCCTTTTTAGTGACCCTTTGCCCCTTCTCTAACCCTTTTCCCAATGAAAAAATTAGTATTAGTGATCCATCAAGAGGAAGTTGGCCTTCTTTAGAGGTCCAACCCCACCATAGGTGACCCAAAACTTGGGGTTATTCTCATAGTGTAGATGAATTAGAGAGAACCTAAAAAAACCTATCCAAGGGTGAAAATTGATGCTACAATAGTTTATGGCATACCCAATAGGACTTAATTTAAAATAAGATTGGTCAAATTTTGATGTTGGTTTGATCAATTTGTAGCACTTATAGCTTCCAAGCAATGACATCTAGAAACTCCAAAAGAACATTCAATATTCTAGTAGTAGAGCAATGACTATATCTCATTCTAATGGTGACTACATGATCAGATTATGGAGGTATTCCCTTTAAATTAGTTGAATTTCCTTTGAACTTAGCAAAAAGATTGATATTTGCTAATACACACCCATATAAAGGCAAATTTGTTCTTAAGTCAATTCTAAGGTTTACCCCTGTAATAAAATATTTGTTAAACCATTTCTTTGCCATGATAGCCCCTAGAGATTTCCCCTTTGTGGCCTTTAATGGTCAACTTCCTTTGAACCTCCCTTAGTATGATCTTATTCCACTAACAACTCTCAAAAGTGTCCAGTATTTTATTAGATACCAGTCTACAACCCCTTCTGAACACTTCATGGACGTAGCTAATTTTTGCAACATTCAAAATGTCAATAAAGAAAATGTATCAATTAGTTTATTGGCCATAACTTTCAAAGGTAAAGCCTTTTATTGGTATATAAGCCTTTCTACCAACTTATTACATCATGGAATCAACTAGGATATACATTATGTAATATATTTTAGGATAAAAGTGATGATTTATCACTTACAAAATAATTAACTACAATTCAAAGAGCCCCTCATGAAGTTATACAAGACTTCAACATAAGGTTCTAAACGACTTAGGACAAAATCCAGATCTCCATTACGCCTAACCCCAACTTTAACTTCCTATACTATTTGAAATCCATTAATAGTGGCATTGAAATAATGATCCAAACTAACGAGGGAATGCATTGGATAAATGCATATGAGGTGGCAATCGAAGCAAAAAATTGTCTAGTTTAAGCTAACAAGCTTACACCTAGACCATTAATGCCTTTGTTACCTAACATAAAACCATAACCTATTTATATTAATCCCCTTATTTTCATTCCTATTATTCCTAAAATTTATTCCATGCCTTCACCTAAGTAAGAAAAGTCTTCCACGAGTGGATCTAGTGATTCTTAAGAACACAACTTTCAAGAGCTTAAGAGCATCATCCAATCCTTGGGGAATGAACTAGTGAATGTTAATGCATCAATATTTCAATACACCTTATCATGTCTCATATCAACCTCATAGTAATATTATCAAGAAAAAAGGTCACCCTACAAAGGAAACTACCAAGGCCAAGGCCAAGGTCAAAGCTAAGGACATGGGTAGCTAATTATGGTAGGCAAAAAAAGTATAATACAAATGTTAAAAGCACTTACAACAATCTGGTCCCCATTCAAAACAATATTTATAAATAAGCTAAGGGTACCATTCCCTAGAATCAATCTTTTGGGTAATCCATTGTTCCAACCACTAATTTTAATCAAGATTTCAATGATCAATGGCAACAAGATGATAATTATGGGTACAATTAGGATATTATAGCTCAAAACATAGAGGTAACCATGATGGAAAAAATATAAGAGCCTCAAAAATGTCAAATCCCATATCAAGTACCAAGCCAGTTGGGTGATACAATGGTGAATTATGAACAAGAAGAGTGTTATGCACTCAATCAATAGGCTAGTTCTAGTCAGGCATACATTCTAGTGGTAATAAATATAAGGTTCAAAATAAGGAACATGGATGGTAACCAGGAAGCATTTAAGGATCCTCTTACCATTAATTATTCAATATCAAATCAAAATGGACCTATTAATATTACAAAGGTTATAATATCTCCAAAGAATCAAAATTAGGGGAATGTATTTTTCCCTTAAAACTCACAAACTCAAGGTGTAGTTGTGGCTCCCAAAGCATAACCAAAAGTTAGTGGTTCACCCATCAACATTATAGAACAAATGAAAAGGTCCAATGTGAGTGTGCCAATGTGGGATATGCTCTTTATGCCTAGTTAGGTAGACATCCTCTAAGAAGCATTGTCAAGAATCAATGTTTATGAGAAACCACTAGTTAAGGAGAATGTGGTTCTCACCAATACAACCAAAGGACCAAATGAAGGATAGCTAGGTAAGGTAGTCAAAGCTCCTCCCTTATATATTTAAATGATCATTGGTGACTTATTAGTGCACAATTTATCAGTAGATAGTGGGGATAACACCTTAGTAATGCCAAAGTCAATAGCTGATCAACTTGGTCTAAAATATGAGCCCTAGTGTTAGGGAGTGTTGTAGCTTGATGGTTCTTTGACCAAGCCATCTAGTATCATAAAATACCTCAAATTAACCTTTCATGCTTGTCTTAGTGTCTTAATGGTTCAATATATGTTGATCCTATATGTAAATCCTTACTTTTCCCTATGCCTATCCATAGAATTCACTACAAAGATTAGAGGTTATCATGTAGCATATTGGTCATACATGTCATTTAGAACAAGGTATGGAGCTAAAGTATCTATTAAGGTTGATACCATTGCATAATTCCACATAGAACCTTATGGGATAGATAGCATAAACCTCAACTATACTATTATAGATGAGTATGAACATTTTGCTAGTCAAAAACTAAACAACCATCCTAAGGAGGTAGTTGATATGTTCTTAGATGAATTGTGGAATTAAAATCAATTACCTAACCCTTTGGAATGTGTTTAGGATAGAGACCTAGGTTTTTACTACTTACATGAAGAGAATTATTCCATGTTATCCCTTATTGGACCAAAAGAAGATCCTAGTGGCTTATGGAAATTACTATTTGATGGTTTAAGGAGTAAACATGAAGTGGGTGTAGCTACAATGTTTTTTATTAATTAAGGCAGAAAACTAGGGGCTAAACCCTATACAGTCAAAAAAGATAGGAAGGCTAGCAAACAAAAGATGCTAGCACCAAACCAACATTATCCCCCTAAAATGACAAATATTTATCTTTTTATAGGTTATAATTTATTTTCTCTTTCAATGTATTAAAGTATGAGGATCTCATCCATGGCCTTCAATGGGATAGTAAGAGAGGGATCAAGTAGCTACAAGTTTATGGAGATAGTGAACTGATTGTGCACTAGGTTAAAGGCTAGAATATCATCAAGAATCCTTTGATGAAGTCTTAAAAACATAGATTATGGGACCTACTTGAATATTTTGAGGCCTTTAACATTTAAGTAGTGCCAAAGAACCAAGATGGACATGTTTATAGGTTGGCAGCTATGGGAGCTCAATTTGATATCCCCAATGAGCTAAAAAAATTAAGGTACAACCACATGTCGAAGTGGTGATAAGACCATTAGTGATAAACATTGAAGCTCATTCGTAGGTTTTTGAGAATGATAAGCAAATTGCATGTTTACTATATTAGGAGGTAGAATTCTCCTCCATAAATGAAGAAAAGTTTCAACATCAATATCAGAAGCAAATTATTAAGTTGAGATATAACAAGATTATTGAAGGGCTTATCACCCTTGAAGGTCTTTTCCATGAGGGAAATCATATGAGAAAAAATAAAGTAGTGATATCAATAAGTGAAGAGAAATATCAAACAGTCCTTATCTTCAAGGACAAGCTGCTTAAGTTTGGGAAGGTAAGAACTAAAGCCAAGATGCATGCTTTTTGAGAAATTTCTAAAGAATATGTAGACATATTTGCTTAGGAATATAGTGACCTAAGAGGATTTGATCCCAAGTTGGACAAACACATTGTAGAACTAGAGGCTAATTCTAAGCCTATCAAGTAGAAGTAGAGGCCTGTAAACCATAAAATTAAAGAGATAATGAGGAAAGAATTGACCAAGTTAATTGAATCCAATATCATATTTCCCATTAAGCACTCCTCATGGGTAGCCAATTTGGTACTTGTAAGGAAGAAGAGTGTGGAAATTAGATTGTGTGTTGAATTCAGAGATCTGAATAGCGTCCCTTTGAATGAACACTACCCCTTACCATCTGTGGATCAAATCCTTTCGATAGTTGCTAGTTTAGAATGTTTTTCCCTTTTGGATGGGTATTCAGGTTATAACCAAGTACTAGTAAGAGAAGAGGATCAATATAACACTACCTTCACCATAAAGTGGGGCACACATGCTTACTAAAATATGACTTTTGTATTGTCAAATGTTGGGGCCACTTTCCAAAGAGCCATGGAAATGGATTTCCAAGGGTTACTAAATCAAATCATACTAGTTTACTTGGATGACATCACAATTTTCTCTAAGAAGGCTAGTGAGCACATGAACCATCTAAGGTTGATCTTCCAAATATGGAGAGAGTATGATATATCTTCAAATCCCAAGAAATGTGTGTTTTTTATTCATGAAGGCATAGTTTTGGGTCACATTATTTCAAAGTAAGGACTATCCATTAACCCTGATAAAATAAGTGTTATCTTATCATTATCTCTACCCAAGAACAAGAAAGGAATCCAAAGTTTTATTGGTAAGATAAACATTGTGATAAGGTTTATATCTAGTTTTTCAAACCCAGTCAAACCCATTACTACCATGCTGAAGAAGAGCCAAGTGTTTGCTTGGTCAAATAAAGGCAAGGAAACATTCAAGAACATCAAACAAGCCATTTTCCAAGCACCCTCACTCATAAATCTTGACTTGTAAATGTATTTTACATTATACAACTTTGAAAATATTGAAAACATATCAACTATCTTGATGCAAAAGAATGGTGAAGGACTTGAGTAGCCAGTTTCTTTTTTTAGTCAAGGGCTAGAAAGATATGAGGTAAAGTACACTTTTATTGAAAAGTAGGTTCTTGTATCCTTAAGATGCCTCAAAAATTTTAGGCCAATTATTTACAATATAAAGGTTCACCTTATGGTGTCTTATCCTAGAGTTAGGGACTTCCTCTTTAACAAAGACCTGAATGAAAAGAGAGTTAACTAGATTACCAAGGTCATGGAGTATGCTATGGAGATCAAAGCCACCAAGATGGTAAGGGGAGAAGGCTTGTGTGAGCATATGGTTGATGATATTCAATAAGATAAATAACTTGTTTTGGTGACATAAGACAACTTAGAAGCATACACACCTCCACTTCATAATAGTCGGCTCCAAGGTATGACATATTTCATGATGATAGGAGATTACCCTCAAGGTTTGGATAGAGGAAAAATAATTTATTTTAGTCTTCATTCCATACCTTATGCATTAGTTGATGATGTAATTTTAAAAAGGGACCTCAATGGGGTACTTATTAGGTGCATTGATGATAATCAAGTGACATATCTCTTAAAGTAATTTTATGATGGACTTGCAAGAGGCCATTTTTATCCAAGAAAAACATCAACAAAAATAATGAGGGTTAGTTATTATTGGTCCAACCTTTTCAAATATGCCTATGCATGGGTTATGAAATATCATAAGTGTGATCTATTTATAGGCAAACAAATATTGGCAACCCTTCCCCTCAACCCAATCTAAGTGGAGCAACCCTTCATGCCATGGGGGTTATACTTAATATGAATGATCAATCCACCTTTAAGTATAGGGCATAAATGAGTGCTCACTATAATTGAATACTTCACTAGGTGGGTAGAAGTAATTTACTTGAAATAAGCTAATGAAACAAAAATATTAGACTTCTATGATATCATGGTAACTAGGTTTGGTGTCCCAGATACTATAATTTTAGATAATGCATTAGCATTTGTTGGTATCAAGACAAGTGAATGGGAATTCAAGCTAGACATCTACCTTAGTAGATCCTCAAATTACCACAACCAAGGAAATGGACTAGTAGATTCCATAAAAAAGAAATTTCTAAGGATTTTCAAGATAACTATAGAATAAAATCAAAGGGTTTGGCATATAAAGCTAAAGATAACCTTATGGGTTGATAGAGTGACTCCCAAAGCTACTATTGGAAATTAACCATATGTCCTTGTATATGGAAGGGAATCCAAATTTCCCATTTCTCTTAAAATACCTACTATGGATTTATCCCATCATCTTGAGTTGATGGAGAGTGAGCCTATGAATGTGAAGATGATAGAGATCATAGAGAGTGAAGAAACCAAAGACCTTATAATGAAAGAATTTGATCCACATCAATATAAAGTAAAGAAATACTTTGACAAGAGAGATATATTAAAGGAATTATTCCTCAAATGGGACTCATATAAGGCCAAGATAGGCAACCAAACCAAGTTTTATATCTTGTGTGGTCCTTATTTGATCTATGGATGCAAACAACATAATGTTTTTCATCTTGCCCAACTGGATGGAGAGGTATTACCCATCCCAATCAATGGATTTAATTTAAATATTTTTTTATTAGAATATTTTTTATATGTTTTATGATATTTTAATATGTTAGAGTTTTTTTATACTTTCTTCTAAGTGCTTTATGCATGTTTCTTTTAGTCCTATGTTTTATTTTCAATAAGTGCCTAGGGCACAATTATTCATTTTTATCTTTATGTTCCTTTTTGATTCAAGAGGAAGTTTCAAAAAATATCATCCTTGAGTTAGTCTCACATTAGTTGAGAGAAAATACTATGAATCCATATACCTAATGGATTAGTACAAGGCTACTAGTATTTTGCATAGCAAGCATGCAACCCCAAGATATCGCCTAAAATGTTGGCCAAATATGGCCCACATAAGAATATTTTGCCTAGAAGTGGTTTCAATATATGATTATATTTTTTTATGGAATGATTTGACCATAATTATGGGAATAATATCTCATATTGCTTATAAAACTTTTGAAATACTTTAAGCAAGCATAAACTACAATTTCTTGATCTTTGGGAAGTAGAATTGGAAATAGGTCTAGGACTTTAAAGTGAAAAAGACCAATAGGTTCTCATGGAATTTAAAGAATTAATGGGCATGAATTATTTTCCAAAAAGTCTTAGAATTTTATTGGAGCCTTCTAAAGAGACAAAAATTTCTTACACAAGTTCAAAAGAACTAGACTATCATAAGCACATCATATAAGGACAAATAGGCCAGTATAGTTGCACATTTGATAAATACACTTAGGAATTTGGTCAAGGCCAAAATACCACTAGTAAATTATGTTTTTCATGCCAATAATTCCATGAAAATTTTGTGTCTTGATAAGCTATCTATCTCAATATATAAGCATTCAAAGTTGAACTTGTAGAGTGGGATGTACAAGGGGATGTAAAGATAAGGCTATGGAAAATAGCCATTTGAATTAAAATGTTCCTAAATATATAGTGGTTAATGTTCAATCATGCATCATATATCCAACAACATATGGTTATTGAGAAATCCAATGGGTCTATGTTGATCAATGGTGCATGATCTATCATACTAAAGTAGATCAATGGAAAGTAGGTGATCAATGACATCAGTGGGTCCCAAAGATCTAATAGATCACATTTGATCATGCACCTAAGATCAATGGTGATCTTGAAGTCAAAATTCTAGATAATATTGAAGATAAATACACAATTTATAAGTATCATGACCATATTAATTATCAACTAAATCAATGGTCGATATTTGATCAAATAAAAGATCAAATGGTGAGTGACAACTTGATGATGTCAGTGAGTCCAATCAGATCAATGGTGCATGATCAATCATACCAAGCAGATCAAAAATTGATACTAAAAGTAAAATATTGTATATTTCAAGTGGAAGTTGAATATGGTTTAGGTCAAACAATGGAAAATATTTCAAAATATGCCATTGAAGCTCAATTGAGAGCTTTATTAGAGGATCCACTGCATGCAGACTTGGTTTTATTATAGTATCAATGTTATTTCATGAAGGGATATCATTGTGTGTAGTGGCTTCTCAATTCCCACAAGGTTTAAAGGTAGAATAGGTCTGTTTAGAACTGATATAGCTCAATAATTATGTTATGTAGTCTATAAGCTCTTCGTGGATATTAACTATAGGAAAAACAATAAATCAAATGGTTTTAAATCTAAAATATACCTATGATTAGTTTTAGAGTAGGGTTATATATGTAAGAGTATATTTTCATTATATAAATCTATAGTTTTGAAAAACATCTAATCATATCTACTTAAGCATACTTAGGCATAGCTCTATCAAGTCCATGGATATGAAGACTTTGTCCTCATAAGGAAATCAAGTCAAAGATAATGTAAAGTCCCAAGATAGAGAACTGACACTAATTTGATCCAAATATGGTGGAGCATTCACAAAAGGTTGTGTCTCATTTAATTATCTTGGATGGTATGCTCACTCTCTCCTTACCGTTTCTTTATTATTTCATTTTTGACACATTGTAACTCTCTCTTAGTTTTTAGAAGAAAAACATTCTCATTTTTTATAAGAAATTCTCTCTCAATTCTGGAAGAGTAGAGATTTTCATTTGATAAGGCTAGACCCTATAAAAATTTGTATGAAAGACATCTTGAATCAATAAATACTTTATTTACTTATCTCTCCCCTTCGAATTTTGTGTAGCAAAGCTTGTGCATGATGGCATTGTGAAGGAGAATCTTCCATTCCCATTGTCCTTCTTTCTTTCTCATTTTTAGGTGTATTAAAGTTAGTTTTAGGTCTAATATAGTGTTCTTTCTATCATTGATATAATATCTCAATGAGTCTTAGAACTCCTATTTGCCTTCATTCATTATTTTCTAAATCTAGTTTTTGAAACACTTATGCAACTATCTAGTTTTGTGAGACTGTGTGAGCTAGCATTATCTTATGCTTCCTCAATGTTTACTTCATGCTTATGTGAGTTCTCATTTAAATTTGGTGCATTACCTATTTAGATTTATTAGTAACCCTTTACCCCTTCTCTAACCCTTTTCCCAGTGCAAATATTAGTATAGGTGATCCATCAAGAGGAAGTCAGCCTTCTTTGGAGGTCCAACCCCACCATAGGTGACCCAAAACCTATAGTTGTTCCCATATTGTAGCTCAATTGGAGAGAGCTTGAATAACCCTCTCCAAGGGTTAAAATTGATGATTTAACAATAATATTGGAATGGTTTGAAATAAGAAAGATATGAGTTTGGAAATAAGTGCATTTTAACCATGTGTATATGTAATGATCATTTTGAAGATTGTTAAAAAATGTATACATGTTATTTAATTTCATAACAATATGAAGTAATTTTTATAGCATTGTCAAATATTAAGCATGTATAAATGAAATAAATAGCATCCTAGAATGTAAGAGAATATTTTAAAAGAAATCGAATAATCTGATGTAACATATGAGAGAGGCTTTTATTCATTGAATCCATTATGAATAAAAGACAATATGAATTAAGTACTTCTAAAGAATATGAATATTGGTATAATGTGAACCAAGTAATGCTAATGACTATGAATATAGTACAAACAAAAATCAAGGTATGAGGGTGAAAAAGGCAAGGGTTTGAATGATTTTTAGGCTCTTAATTATATTTTATCATTAATTTATTAGTGTCATCCAAATGTTTCAAGCACTAAATACATAAATAGAAACATCCTTGTAGCTCACTAACCCTAATTTTTAGGGTACAATGAGAGTAAATTCCTTGGGTGATATGTTCTTATCATGTGAGATAAAAATAAAATGACTCAAAGAGGCTTTTTATGGTATAAAAAAAGAGTTTAGATGTTTCTTATATACCATGAGCTATGTGGAAACTAAACTCCATGTTTGGTGTTATATGGATATGATTATTTGGGTAAACCCCTAACATTATGATTTCTATAAAAAAACATTATGTATCCTTTCAATATAGTCATTAAGTAGTTTTAAAATTATTGGAACATAGTTTCTAAAACAAGCAAAAGTAAATGAAAAATAATCATAAAAAAAATAGAAAAAAATATTTTTTTTTAGAAATCAAGCATATTTCAACCCAAGGTTGAAAAAAGAGCTTTAGTGTTAGAATGATCAAAGCTAATAAGAAAAATTATTCAATGTTAGATTTAATCCAAGGTTGAATAAATTGCATAATTTTATGTTATATTTTATCGAAGGTTTAAGAATGTTTTATTTAAGTGTCAATAATTTACATAAATTTGAAATAAATCCTATCCCAAAAATTAAGAAAAATAGTAAGCACTTTTCTAAAAATAGCATGTTTACTAGAATGTTTAACCATTTTAAATTAAGAATATGTAAACTAATGAAATTAAACTATTAAAATATAAATGTTGATATGTATTGATATGATACTAAAATATAGTCAAATACATTATGTTACAACATTTACAAAATAGAAAAAACTTGCTAAAAATGGTAAATGAGCCTGAGGATATGAAAACTTCCTTAAAAAATTCAAATGGTGACTATGCAAGCTTATTTTAACTAGAAATGATGTAAAATAACTTGTAAATAGATTTGTATTAGAAAATAGTAATTTTTTAGTTTGTTGGGAAAATTCTATAGGAGGTGGACAAGGGTGCACTATGGCCTTATCTGTTGACTATGGCCAGGCCTTGGTCAACTATGTGCTTGATTTATTGATCTAGTTATGTGAAATTGCCTATGAGGGTTTATTGATGAATCTTGTGTTCTATGTTATCACCTAAAAGACCTAAAAAATATGAACCCTATTCATTCACATGTACTAGATAACAAAGGGAAAAAAAATGGGTTAGTGATGATGACATAACTAGCCTTAGAAACACTTTTAGCTTAGCACTACATACATATCCCAAATGGGCCTCAAATTAATGTATTTTTGCATCCTAATGTGTTTATGCAATTTATGATTATGAAACTAGAATGACTATAGCTATAATATTTATTAAAATGCTTGATAATTGATTAAAATGCTTGATAATGGATTCCCTTGACCTAAAATAAATAATATTCAAACTTGGATTATGACTATTAGCATGATGAAAAAGTGATTCTTACATAGTCACTTTGTAACTAAACACACTCATTTATTCTACTACACATAACTTGTACCTCTCACATAATCATGTTTACTCCTTTGCCTAATTTTTTTTTTATAACCTTACACACAATTCTTACACCTGTTAACATACTTTAATACAATTTTCACCTCAGATAATAGATTATACACTTTACACTATGTACCCCATGCACTTTATGAGAATATTATCATAGAATTTATAGCTCTTTTAGGTCCCACCTCAATACAACCATGTGTCAGCCTAACCTAACTACATGATTAAAAATTAGGGCTAACTATCTGATAGATACCAATCAAGGATGACATAATTAATAATCATTGAAGATAGCTTTGACATTAACTATTTAGATTGTTGCTAACAACCACATATGATAGGATATTTGTGGGCTTATCAACATCCTCCTTGGAAGTTGTATAATAGTTATAATTACTCTTGTATTATATGTTTATTTATTTTTGGGAATCTCATGTTTAATTCCTAAATAATAAAGGGTCTAGTGTAAGGGAAAAAATCCAATTTAATATGGCAAAATATAGATTTTTATCTAATAATTTACATGAGGAATAGAAATGAACTTATCTAAAAATATACTAAAATGAATGATTTAAGTTCTATAAATTGAGGTGCAAAACTGGGACACTATCATGAATCTAGATCTAGCCTTTAATTTATGATTAGACAAGAGCACTGAAAGTGGATAGGACTGGCACTGGAAATATAGTCCACCTTTACCACTATTGTATAGGAGATTTTAGTTTTTTAGGTTTTGTCCACTACCTTGGTATGAGTCTATGTAAAAAAATTTAGAGACTAAAAGTCAATAGAGATTTTTGTAGGTCTATTTAAATCTCTAAACCCTAAATCTATCTACACACATGTAAACAACAAATGCATCAAAAGTAAAAGGGGGAAAAAATGGGTTAGAGGAAGAATGATCACATGATCTAGAACCCTTTCTATCTTGATCATTGTCTACATTAACACTCAATCTAGGGTCTCAGACCAAATGTAATTCTCCTTTAAGGAGCATGCATAATCCACATGCTGGTAGATGCAAGAATAATTTTCACCTAAGCCCTTAATTGATCATGCATGCACGTATATGTGTGATTTAGAATGTTGAGCTATACTATTGACTAATTTTTGTTATGTAATTTGCCAAAGTAGTAAGTGCTAGATATAAAATGCCTTGTGTAGTCCTTTATATAGGAGACTAATTATTTCATATTTGAGAGCTTTATTCATGTTTGGCCAAAATTGGAAAACTTAGGGATGAATCTAAGAAATGAGATGGGACCCAATTGGTGAAAGAAACTTACCATTGGATTTCAAAATGACCCTAGACAAAATCACTACAAATAGACACTAGTGGCATCGGTGTTGTAGTCCAACCCTAACACTCATATCCTATAGTCTTGGGACCTAGGGGGATGGAAATAGTATATAAAACCTAACTTGACTAAGGTGGAATGATTGTTTTAAAGGATTGGGATGACTAGGAATAGGTGACTCAATCATAGACCAAGACCCAAATGAATAAAATGAAAGATATGGCTAAATGTGAACAAAGCTCATAGTGTTCAGTTGGAGTCTCCTATGAAAGGACTTTGAAAAGACATGATATGTGTGGTTTTTTGACAAATTTAGGGTGTATAAATTTACCCCCCTTTTAATATAGTGATGTAATGAAATGAATTACTAGAGTAAAACAAATAAAGGAAAATGTCTACCTAAACATACTTTCATGGAGATAAGTGTGCTAAAAAAGTGTCCAACTCACTAGATTGCATTCTAATCAGTATAATCCTAGATGATAAAGAACATGATTATCTATATCATGCCCCTAAATGTAGTATATGAGTGATACATATGTATAGTATGTAAATATATATAACCACATGTTAAATGAAATATTATGCCATGCCTCATGTGTAAAACTAGAGATTAAAAACACTATGCTCTATACTATGCTTATAATTTGCTATCTAGTCCTGTAACTATGTCATGTTTTATGAAGCTAGATGTGTGAGATATGTAGTATATACATGACCCCAAATATAGTATCTAAGTCTAAATCTATATCAAAGTCATTATGAATCCATATAATTTGAACCAATATATTTGACTAGTCTATATATATGTAAGCTAAAATCACTATGGATCCATATGATCTAAACTACTATATTTGAATAATTTGTGTATATATAAAATAAAGGTATATCCCCTAAATGTCTTGAGTAATTCTATGTGACCCATGTAGTCTAAATCACTATACATTTTGACTGGTCGAAGTTGAATCTGATAGTCTGAATACTGGAGGTGTAAGAACCATTGTGTATCCACTTATGAGAGAGAATAGGGATATTGGATAAGTGTAGGAATATGAATAGTAGGGATGATGCCCCCATTTTGGGGAGAGGGATGATATATATGATAGAGGAGGTTGAGCCTAAAGTTATGACTAGTGGTGGAATGATAGAAACAAGGTTGGTATATTTTGAACTAATTGAGTAGTTGTTTGATTAATTAGTCTGAGTTATTGGAATTAGAAAAAGTTTTTTGATTTGTGATGATCAAGGTGTATGTCTAGGTGTAAAATAAATGTAGACATGTGAATGCCATAGTAGGCAAATAACCTTATAAGATATTAAGGATTCTGTGATGTCTAAGGTACCATTGTAATGATTTTGTGGAATAAAATGGTTTGTAAAATGGAGTTACAGGGTTCTAGTTATGAGCAAAATGGTATGTTACTTTGAATGAGAAAGTTGTTTGATATAGAAAAATTCAACTGGTTCTTATTTAATTTGTGCATTGACTAGGTTGAGATTTGGAGCTCTAGAGTGAGATATATGATGAGGAGATGAGAAAATATCATGACCTAATTTGATAAGTTGGAAGCCCAAGTGGAGGTTAGAGGTGATGTTAGCCTAGTGAGTAAGCTTAATGCTTGATTTTTGCCTATTTAGAAGCTTATTTTTGACATTTTTGAGCTATTTTAAGTAGCCTAGGAAATTGTTTACTAGTTTTGGTGTTCCTTCCCCTCTTCCAACATTGTTATTTAGGATCCAACATTGATGTCTAGGTTGTAGTGCTCTTATTTGGTGTTATTTTCCTATACCCAGTGCTATTGTTTGAGAGGCTAATTTTTTTGAGCTACTGCTTTGTTTAGTTGCTATGGTTTTTTCTTGGATATTGATTTGGCATTATAAACTAATTTATATATTATTTTTTAGTTTTTTTAGGGTAAGGTATGAATGAAATATTTCCATAGAGGTTAGGCTATGAAGACACTATGGTTGTTTCCTTTATCAGCTGATGAGATATCTATGATGGATAGAGTAGGGCTGGGTCATGTGTGTGACCTAGGTACTATGTAATGTGATAGGTATTTGATTTCTACCTTATGTGAGAGGTGGAATGTATACACATGTACTTTATATATTCCTATAGGGGAGATTACTATTACTCTAGAGGATGTGTACCATATTTTACATTTGCCAATTAGTGGACAATGTGTGACATTATAAGATGGCATGGGTGCTGATGCTATTGATTATGTATCATTGTATTTTTTTGGTGTGCCATCAAGAATACATCAAAGAGGAAGTGATAGTGATGTATTATTGTTAATTATTTTATAGTCAAGTATTCTACATCTATGGAAGTGGTTGGTCATGTTTTTTTGCTTCATTTTTTTACTGTGGATGGGAGTGGGGTGTCAATTTCATATAAGATGCATAGGATCATAAACAAAATATATGTGTATGGCATTGTCTTCTCATGGGGTAGGACTATGCTTTTCCACTTATATAGGGATCTTTACCAATTTACTCAAGAGGTATTTAGTGGTGGTGTGAGTGTGGTTACTTTATTGCATTATTGGGCTTATGAGAACATAGAGGTTATGTGATCAATAAGATTATCAAGGGAGAGGTAAACACCTTCACAACCATTCAGAGAGTGGTGGATGAGGACGTTGACTATCCAGTCTCCTAGGATAGATCACTATAGATGAGTTTTAGATAGATTGGTGGCTTAGGATATCATATGGAGGCCTTATAGAGGATTCCTTAGGTGGCCCAAGGATAGAGTATAGTTTTAGTATATAAGGGTTAGTTATTAATTAAATGACAATTGGGTTGTAGTGTACAAGAAATTTTAGTATGAGTGCATGACTAGATAGTTTGGGGTACCATAATATGCGCCCCCTATAGTAGGGGTGTGGGTGAGGAGTGCATGGGCACCAGCAAGGGTAGGAGCTTATGGAAGGCCTACTAAGGTTGAGTTAGCGCCATTACCTTTGGATTCATAAGATGTGAATATAGATATTCCTAGTGTACATGATGTTGGATGCATAGAGGCATATGCCACATGGTGGATGAGGCATTGGTGGGCTCTATTATATCTTGTTAATGGAGGGGATGCCCTTGAATATGAGGATCTGACTCTGATCTAAGTGATGGGATGTAATAATTAATTATTTTTGAATTATATACAAGTTTATACTTATTTTAGCTTGTTTGTAAAATGTATATCTATTGTATTATTGTACTTTTGCATGTAGGTGGAGTGGGAGGTGCTCAAGATGAAGCACTTGTTGGGAGAGGAGGAGGAAATGATGGGTTTTGAGAGACAATCATTAATTTGACACTCCAAGAGCTCATGAAACATGTTTCTAATGATGTGGTAGAGGAGGGTTTAATAGAGTGAATGATAGTTACAACTAGTGGTTATACTCATTTCTTTGGTAGAGCTGCTATATCAATAAATACATATGTTAGAGAAGTGGGAGAGAGATGAGCTAGATAAAAATAGGATGCCTCCACCTAATTATGGTTATGTTAGCATTAGGATCATGGATGAATACATAGAGATTTAGAGGTGGTATACAGACTTACATGAGGAGCATGGGTAGTTACTAGAATGAGAGAGCTAGTGTAAGAGGAATTTGGAAGCTCTAAGAGGTGTGAGGTCAACCAGTGATAGGCTGGACTATAAAACTAGTAATAGAGAAGAGAGTGACATTGAGAGTGAGGTCATGATGCCCATTCATGATTGATTGTATCTTGATTTGATGTATATGTTTTGAAAAAATTTCTCTCCCTCCCTCTCTCTCTCTCTTTATATATATATATATATATATATATATATATATATATATGGATATTGTTTGGATTTTGACTCATGTGTACTGTGTTATGGAATTTGAAATATATTGTTATATTCATTACATATGGCTGTTTTAGAAGTAGTTGATTTGGTATTAATGTTAAGGCTACGTATGTCTTATAAAATGGTACTTGGGATATGTGATTTGATTGTTTTGATAAGTGTGATGCTAAGTTTGTATTTTTATTTGTATGTAAGTAAATAATTTTATTTGATTTGTAATATGTGATCAAAAAATTTGATAGTTTGGTAATTAGGAAATTATTAGGATAAATTGAGTTCGTTTGAGGTTGGTAAATTGTTTGGATGGGTTGAGTTGGTTTAATGTTGGTAAAATAAGATTTGGTAAGATCTATATTTTTGATAAGCTAGTTTTTGGCAATGGATATTTATTGGGAGTTAGGAATGTTAGTTATTAGTATGCGGGGATGTAAGATAGCACACTATACATATTACTTCCCTGAGAGTGGATCAAGAATACAAAAGCTAGCTATACCTTTGGCTCCATCATTGCCTTACTAAGTGAAGCTAGGAACTAATGTTGGTATGAATATGTGTCATATCACTCTATGCTATATCACTATCTGAACCTTGATGGCCAACTGAACAAGTGCCCATACTGATCATGCTATGTAGGAATATGCTTTATATCTAATATTTTATACTATGTACTAACTATAGTTACGCATGGAGACTCTAAAAAATGTAACTTTATTAGTCATGCAATTGAAAGTATGTGCTATGAAGAAGGCTCATCTATTCATAATCATATATCATGTGTCCTCTATTGTGATGTGTATGACTGAGTAATAGATTGAGATGGAACTAAAAATTGTGATAGGGGATCATTTAATCCCAATCATAGTGAGTTTGTATTTGAAATAGGTCCCTACAAATCTAGCCATAGTGAATATCTCCTAGGAGAAATACTCTATGATGTGGGTTCATTTAATCTTAACCTTAGTGGATTTTTAAGTGAGATAGGACCCAAAAAGTATGGTTATAGTGAATATTTCTCTAGAGTAGTACTTTATTGTAGTACCTGTGACTCTACTAGATATGTATATGAAACTAAACTATGTACTCTTTAGACTATACTTCTATATGTAGGCTACTTTTGTTGTATTAGTTTCCTAACCTTCTAAATAGGTGGAATAGGAGATCTCTTATGAGGCTCTATCCTAAAACCCACATTTCCCTCATGATGAGTAACCGATTATTCCTATAAAAAAATGTCTTGGGATGATTTAGTCATGGATGAATGAGGTCTATGGTTCCATAATGGAGATCTTGGTTCCCCCTATGTGAATGTTATTATGCCATTATTAACACATTTAGTAATGTAATCATTGAGTCTATAACAATCATTATCTTTATGTCCATGCATAAAATGATAGTTATAAAAATGTCGATGTGGCTATCTATGTAAGAGATGTAGATATCATCATTGAGTGGAAGGCAATGTGATTAAGATCCTATCTAATAATGCTAATAATATGACACATAGGCTATCCTACTCTAAATCAAACTATAGTGGTGCCTTACTGCTATTCTCTATACTTCATATTATAGGTTGTGCTTTAGAAGCTAGTTATTTGTTCTTAATTGGTCACTTTTCTAGTTGTGATCTCTTATGTTGTTTAGGACATGGTGGATGCTAGATTCTAGGAGCTATAAATACTATTATGAAATCTAGAGGAATCTAATTAACTAAATCTAGCTCAATCAATCCCAATATCTTTTCCAAAGCTAAAATTGTATAGCGTAAGTGCCTAAAAGAGAACTATGTTTGATATAGTATATGTTCAAGGAGAGGTTGATGAATCCACTTAATAAAGATATGTTGGATCTCTAAATTTGTTGATTTGTATATCAATCTTAACATGTGATTCTTGAATTGTAAGATATAATCACTTACTAGTTCTAAACTATTTTGATGTAAAGTTACAAGTTTCTCATATGTAACATGAGGGCACGTGTTTTCTATGTAATATCTGAGAAATGCCTCATCTAAGTCATCATATGTGTGTAAGGAAATAATAGGGAGTAGATGAAAGAACCAATTTTTTCTTCCCCCACTAATGTCTATTGGAATAACTTGAGTAGAATCAAAGGACTCACATGAAATGGCAAAGCCTTTTGAAAGGCTTGAAGGTGTATGAATGGATCTCCAATTCTATCAAAGTAAGGCAATGATGGTACTTCAAAATGCTTAGGCAATGAAGATTTTATAAATGTATTTAGAAGAGGGTTACCATGTAAATCATTGGCATATATCCAAGACTTATAGGCCCTATTTTCCAAGGTAAGGAAATGTACTTGGTGTTTTAATTCACCAACTACATGCATTAAGGAGATAATCTCTTGGGATGGTACATTATCATCTTGAATTGGTTCATTTAATCATTAAATTTGATTGTTAATTTTAACCATGGGAATGCTACATTTAGAAATTAGATCATAAAGAGGGGGTGTGCTCACTTGAACCTTGGGATTAATGGTAACTTGGACCTTACTAAAGGTATGTGGGCTACCATTCTCTTTAGGTGAAGAGCGAGAATTGGGTTCTACTGTAGTGAGGGATGGCTTGGGAGATTCATTGGTATCTTTATGTTTTAGTGTATCACATTCTTGTTGAGTGGATGTTCTATTAGTATGAACATGTGTATTATTTAAAATAGAATCATGTATAAAAGTAGAAAAAACATTTGGATGTACATTATGTTTGAGATGAGTGAGAGAAGAGATAGAAACATGAGATGCATATTATTCTTCACTATGTGAATAATAATCATTGTTCCATGCATTCTCATCTTTAAAATATTTTTCATAATCACTCTCATTTTCATATTAATTTTCATGATCACTATCATATTCATTATCACTTTTAGTGTAATGAGGTAGAGGTGTAAGAGAATAATATAATTCTTTTCGAATGTGCAATAGATTATCATTTGAAATTGGAATATCATGTGTATCTATGCTATCCATGGGTGGAATACATGCCTTATTTTCATGAGAAGTAAAAGAGAGGGAGTTATCATTTATACCTTATTTTGACAAACTAGAGTTAAGAACATGATATGTATCATTTGAACTATGTATTGACAATTGTATTCTATTATGTCTATATTGTTGTAATTTGAACATGGAAGTAGTGTGTGTGTGTGTGTGTGTGTGTGTGTGTGAGAGAGAGAGAGAGAGAGAGAGAGAGAGAGAGAGAGAGAGAGAGAGAGAGAGAGAGAGAGAGAGAGAGAGAGAGAGAGAGAGAGAGAGAGAGAGAGAGAGAGAGAGAGAGAGAGATTCACATGGAAAAAAAAGTACATTTTCCATTTATCATAATTATTTTCTTTAGAAGAAGGAATAAAAGAGAAAGGTTTGAGAGAAGAAGATGCATCTACTTGTACTTCACTATCACTATAATGTATATCATCATATTCCTCATTACAATAATATTAATTATCCTCATTGTAAATGAAATCATTTTACACATTTTTGGCTAATGTGAAATTTTGCAAATTTGTCCATTTATTGTCATAATTATGAGAAAAAATTATAAATTGATCTATGGGATGAGAGGGATGAAGTGACTTAGTGGCCATTTTATTTCTTTCATCAAAGAGAATATTGAAAAGTACTATTAAGTAAATAAATTCAAAACTAACTATTAACATAAATATTTTGAAAATATTTTTGGAAATTTAAACAATGTGCAAAAATTACAAAATATTTTTCTAAAGATTGTAAAGGAGGTAGGCTTAGGGTTTGAGGACCTAGTTTGAAAATCTAGGGTTTTAGAAAGTTTTAACAGTATGCTATAATTTAAATTCTAAAAATAATTTTTAATATAAATAATGCACAAAAATTTCTTCAAAAATAAAAAATTTGAAGTTAAATTTGTGAAAAAAATTTAAGTAAAACCCCTAAGTGTACCTAGGGTTTTATATTTGTTCAAAGTAAGTCAAGTTCACAAAATGTTTATTTATTTTTGGGAATCTAGTGTTTAGTTCCTAAACAATAAATTGTCTAGAATAACGGGTAAAATCTAGTTTAATATGGTGAAATACATATTTTTATCTAATAATTTACATGAGGAAGAGAAATGAACTTATCTAAAAAATAGACTAATATGAACGATTTAAGGGTTGGAAATTGAGGTGCAAGACTAGAACACTATCATATATATATATATATATATATATATATATATATATATATATATATATATATATATAGTGGTAGAGGTGGACTATAGTGATAGTGCCACTCATGTCTAATTTCAATGCTCTTTTTCAATTTTATATATATATATATATATATATATATATATATATATATATATATATATATATATATATAATTGAAAAAGACCATTGAAATTAGACATGAGTGGCATTATCACTATAGTCCACCTCTACCACTATTATCTAGGAGATTTGAGATTTTTAGGTTTTATTTGTTGCCTCAGTATGAGCTTGTGTATAAAATTTTAGAGGTTGTAAGTCAACAATTATTGTTTTAGGTTAATTTAAATCTCCAAACCTTTTATCTATCTAAACACATATAAACAAAAAATGCATCAAAATCAAAGTGGGAAAAACTAGGTTAGGGGAAGAATGATCTCATGATATAGAACCCATATTGTCCTAATCACCGCCTACATTAACACTTAAGATAGATTCTCAGATAAAATGTAGTTCTCCCTCAGGGAAAATGCATAATCCACATGAAAATTAGATGCAATAATGACTTTCACCTAGGCCCTTCCTTGATCAAGCATGCAAGTTTATGTGTGATGCAAAATGCTAAGCTATACTATTAACTAATTTTTATTATGTAATGTGCCAAAGTAGTAAGTTCTAGATATAAAATGTCTTGTGTATTCATTTATATAGGAGACTAATTATTTTTAATTTGAGATATTTATTTTCATTTAGACAACATTAGAAAACTTAAGGATGAAACTAAGAAAGGGGTTTAGACTCAACTAGTGAAAAAAACTGACCATTGGAGTTTAAAATGACCCTAGACAAGAGCACTATAAATGGACACTAGTGGCATTGGAATTGTAGTCCAAGCCCAACACTCTTTTACTATAGTCTTGAGACCTATGGGGATGGAAAAAGGATAGAAAATTGACTTGGTTGAGATGGAACGACTATTTGAAAGGTTTAGTATGACCAAGAATAGGCCAAATGCTAACTCATGCATAGACCAAGACCCAAATGAATAAAATGAAAGACATGACTAAATGTAAACAAAGATCAAATTCTCCAGTCAGAGTCTCCTATGAAAGGATTATGAAAAGACATGATATATGTGGTTGCTTGACCAATTTGAGGTGTATACATTATGCATGTAAATATGTAACATACACATCTTGAATAGAGGTTAACAACATAGCTAGATCAATGACATACACACATGTATACCACAATTACCTTGATCAATGCATCTACTATGTATACATATATTGTAGACATTATACCCTATATTTCATATTTTTTGTTATATGAATATAAGTTAAAATCTATTTAATATACTTCCACTCCATTAAATGTGTGTTTGATTATTCTATGTAAATAATTTACATGAATTCACTCTGCACAACCAAACTCAATTGTCCCTCGTGTTGTCCCCTAAAAATATCACTCATTTTTAGGACAAAATTTAAACTATTTTGGTCCTCAAACCAAAATAATCTCTGCCCTTCTCAAAATTTGTTCTAAGCATTCAAATTCCTCATTTTTCAAGCTTCTCAGAAAATCTACGGACTCTGTAGGAAGAAAATATATGGACTCTATAGGCCAAGTTCAATGGGCTTCACAAGTTGATTTCTATGGACTCTGTAGGAAAGGAGCAAGCTCTCAACACTTAGGCAATTTCAAAGTTGGTTCAATAACCAGGTTTAACTAAAAGAGTTCAATGTCAAGGTTTAACATCAGTAGCAAGAGTTAAGTGCATTTGTCAAGCTTCAAAGTTCAAGGTTCAAAGTTTAATCACTTCAAGGTTCAATGGCTTCAAAACACTTATCAAAGAGAAGAAGGCTTGAACCATTGAACCACTTTGGTTCAATAGGTTCAATGACCAAATGGTTCATTCCCTTGATCCTTGTAGGTTTAAATATATGGACCCAAATGAATTCAAAGGCTTTAAGGCCAATATCATCAAGAAGCAACTAAAAAACATAGCATCAAATTGAATCAAGGACCCAATTCAATTAACTAGAAAAGGAGGAACAATGAGGAAGGATTAGAAACATTTGCACATCAGATATTTTTTGAGAAGCAGATCACAGGTGGACATTGAAAGATGCAAACTTTCAAAAGCATGACCCATTTCTCTGCATTGAGAAAAGCAAATGGGTAAATGCCCCTAAATTTTAGCATGTCTTCTTACCAAAATTAAATGCAACATGATGTGTTATTATTCTCAAGTCCTTCTTGAAGAGGCTATATAAGGAACTCTCTTGTTATTGTAAAAGCATCTCTCTCTGATAACTAGAAATGAAACTCTGCCCAAATTGAAAGGCATTACTGAGACTTTGAGCTCAGATTGTTGATCATATTTTGTTATTGGAATAAGAAAGCAACTAACTTTTCATACTTTGTGCTGTGATATCTTTGTTGTTGAGGAAACTATTCTTATGTCTTTTTCCTTATTATATTTTTTGTTCCTTTAATTTAATAAGAAAAATTAGTGAAAGTAGTTAGGAAGGCATCCTAAAGCCAATTATGGAGAGACTTTGTGCCCCCATAATTGCCTTTAGTGTGTTTTCTTTTTGTTTCCATGTAAAGGACCTTGGGGTGACTTTGTGCCCTCATTATCCTTTGTATTTCACTCTTGGGAAATTTAGGTGGAGACTTTGTGCTACATCTCAATTTCATGGTTACAACGTCCTTGGTTACATTTTCTAATTACTACCGAGATTATTCTTGTGGTTTGTTGAATAGTACTTATAAAAGAAGAGGAGTGATTTCTATCAATTCCCTTGAGATTTTTCCTTTGATTTACATGCATCATCTCTGAAGAAAGAGAGATGGATGGTTTGTCCTACCCTTGAGTATTATTTTCTATATATATAAATATATATAACATATCTATAGGGAACCTCCCCTTGATGAGAGGAGAGATTAGTCCCCTTTTGATGTGGTGAACCTACACATTTGGATGACAATTCTTCCTACTTTGGCTGATCAGACCTATTTTGTTTATCAGTACGCTGATTGACAAAATATTCAACCAACACCTTGTACACTCAGTCTTAAGCCATGTAATGTAGATCATTGGTATCAAAGATATGAGGATTGGTATCAGAGCTTCATTATATTTATTTCTATGCCTTTAACCACATGAGACTAATGAGAGAGATAAGGTTTAGCATTTATTTCTATTTTAGAGATCCTATAATAATGCCATAGTAAAAGTAAGATGGCTAACACCTAGAATCAACTTGAAGTAGCCAATAAAGTTTGAAGGCTCATCACCAATGCACTAAAAGCATAACACTTTTGTTAATTTCATGAGTTAATGATGCATCTCAACTCAATGCCTTCCCAACCATCTCAATATTATTCTCCCTAATGGTTTCAATAACAAATACCCTTCAAAGTATAAGTCAATATTGGCATCTCTCTATTTGAAGGAAAGATCAGTTTCAAAGTATTGGATGCCTAGATTAGACAACTCAAGGTGTAGTTTTTAATCAATTACTTCATTGATGCTAAGAATATCACCTTCCTAATACTGAAAATGTTTATTTTGGTTGTTTATTAATGGGAAATCTTAAGTGTGTAGTGTGTGCAGGAGTGTGTTCCAATCAAATCATATAAGACTTTTGTTGATGCATTAAAGTAGGAATACTAACTTCTATCACACTTTAAGTATGAATACATCAACTTCAAACAAGTGTGTTAGTGTAAGGATCAATCAATGGAAAACTAAACCAACATATTCCATGACTACTCTATGTGCTTATATGAAAAATTGAGTGAAAAATATAGGGTGCTAAAGTACATTAGAGTAATCTCACCCTATATCTATGTGAAGTTGTATTTATTAACTTCTGACACTTTGGGACAAGCATATCAAAACACCAAAAAGATTTAATCTAAGTAAAATATGAATTAATGTACCACATCTTCATCTAACATAGTGTTTAAGGCTCAAACCTCACATAATTTGACATCATAACCACTTATATAGAAGTACTATTGTTCTCACAAAATTGAGTAGCTTTAGAAGACTATGTAACACTTAAAGTTTCCTATGCCTTTTAATTTAGATAAAGGAAAGAATAATTTTGGTGGTAAGTGGTGCCATTTCCATCACTCGTCCACCCATGATGAGTGTAAATGTCATACACAACATTCCTTGCTCACACAATCTATATTAGGACCCACACCAATGGATAACACTAATCCAAAATCCTCTTGTCTAAGTACCAAAACCATAATGATTAGCATATCTGATGAGCATTAATGTCTCTTCCATACTAAGTTATAGGTAAAGGGTTAGTTTTTCCATGTCATCATAGATAGTGGAAGTTAGAAGAGCATAATTGCATAATGAATATCTCAATGCCTTGGTCTTACAATTACTACACACCTTAATCCATATTTTTTGGGGTAGCTACATCAGGGGAAAAATATATAGGTCTAGTGATAGTGAACTTTCTATTACAAATTCAAACCTATGGAGGATAATGTCACTTTTGATATCACACTTCTACAGGTATATGACATCTTAATATGGATACCATATATATATGACTATAAAGTTACATATCATGCCAAGCCATAATGTTTGACTATCCATGTGTAATATCACTTTTACCTCCTATTTGAGTTAGCACCCATGACCAAAGTCATCCTAGTATCTACCAAATAATGTCTCAAACTTGTCTCACATGCATATAAGTATATTTTTCTCATATTCTACCCTAACACACCTGCACAACATATGATAAAACACACATTGGTAGTGCACTACACCCACACAAAATCATAAAAATAACATCTCAAAAAGATAATGAATATGTGTATTGAATTATTAATATATATTAAATGTCTTATAACATTGTGTATTAAAAAACCACAAAAATTTGGTCCCTAGATCCCCTCTTTCGAATATCCCCTGTATCACAAATCAGTTTGGGAGAATGATGAAATCTAGTTCCATATATAAGAGCTCCTTAATCAAGTCAAGATTAGTCCTAATTATTCACCTTGTGGAAGTGTAATATTCCTTTCACCTAATAAGGATGGGTCTTGGTTACTCTACATAGACTATCATTTACTCAAAAAGATAAAAGTGAAAAATCAATATCCACTACCATGAATTGATGACCTTCTAGATGATAGCTCCAAGATGCTCAATAATTCATCAAGACTAACTTCAATTTAGGTTACCATCAGCTTCTAGTCCATTTTAAATAAATATAAAAAATAACATTCAAGACATTAGAGGGATTATATGAATGGTTGGTTATGTCATTAAGCCTAACCAATGTTCCAACTGTTTGATGGATGATCTATTCAAGCCTTTCTTTAAATATTTCATCATCATCTACTTGGATGACATTCTCACATTTAGTGAGACTTGGGAGGGACAACTAGAACACATCTTCGACACCTTTCATCAACACAATGTATGTACATTCAGTGATGCATATATTAAGTACCTAAGATACATCATTGATCACATAGACATTTATGTAGATCTAGATAAGATCAAATTAATCCAAGATTTTCTTACTTCACATAATATCATAGAATTTAGGAGTTTTATTAGACTTGTTAACTTTTACTGCATGTTCATCCTTAGTTTCTCTCACATCTCTTGGGCTCTTATCTAGATAACATGTGAAAAATCCAAGTTTGAATGGAATCATGTATAATAAAACACTTTTGAGGTGCTCAATAACTACCTCTACATAATTCTTATTCTCATAATTCCTAACATTACCCATTCCTTAAAAATTCACACTAATGTATCTGAATACACACTCAATGTAGTGTTCATGTAGTATGGACATCTATTTGCATACCACTCATAGATGTTCAATGACATAGTAGAAAAGTACTCCACCTATGAGAAAAAAACTATATGTTATTATTCAAGAAATAAAGTAATGTCAACACTAAATTCTAGGGAAGGAGATAGTTTCTAATTTAGACCACAAGCAACTTTAGTTCTTATATATGCAAAATAAGATGGAGAATGTGTGGCACATTAAATTGATGAACTACATGTAATAATTCCATCTCATGATCAAGCATAAGAAATGGAAGCACAATAAAGTAGTATATTGACTTAGCCAATTGTCAGTTCACATGCTCATCATGGTATTGGATAAATATGGCCACAACTTCATAGACTAAGCACCTATTTACTCAGTTGAATAGGACTTCAAAGTAACTTTCACCAGCCTAACATAAAGTAAATAATTTTATGGGTTCTACTTGTCTAACCAAATTTTCTTCAACCTCAAAAGTCTTTGTGTTTTTAATGTTTCACCTCACCAATGACTCATCTTAGAGGTGCACTATGACAACACGTCATGACACTTCAATGTGACAAACACTATAGATTTATTATAGTTGTATTTCTAATTTTCACACATGTGAAAAGATGTGGAACACCACATAATGTCTTGAGTTCCTTGTTACATCACTAAGCCCACAAACATAAATTTAGGACTTTACACACCTCTACTAGTTCCATCTAGACCATGGGAATGTATCAACGTGGATTTCATGACTAGGTTATCTACGATGAGATAATACCATGATGTTGTGTTAATTATAGTGGATAGGTATTCTAAGATGGATATCATGGTCACTTTTGAGAATGACATTGATGTAGCTAGCATTGTGAAAATAGTATTCAATCATGTTTGGGTTCATTTTGGGATTCCAAAATCCATCATATCTAATCGAGATACACACTATTAAAGTAACTTTTAGTAATCATTATACAAATTTATGGGTATGTAAATAGATCAATCGATAAATTTTCATCCACAGATAGATGGGAAAACCAAAGTGGTCAATCACACACTTATTCATCTTTTATCTATGTAAAACCATGCACTTACACAAACTTGGGATGATAATTTATTATTCATTCAACATGCTTACAATAAATCCCTTTATATCTCTATAGTTCATAGTCCATTCTAGACATGTCTTGGGTTTCAACCTTCAACACCTCTAGACATCTCTTACCACACACCAACTGACATTGAGTTGCACACATAGTAAAAATAAGAAAAAAAAGATGAGAGGTTTTTGTGACACATATAGTATATTCATTATAAGGCTCATTATATCCTCTTTCATACATAATCAAAGTACAATGACTACCATGATTCACATCACACACCTCATTCATTTTGAATTGATGATAAAGTTTGACTACACATTCATAATAAACACTTCAAAATTCCATAATAGAAGATCAAGCCTCTATGTTATGGCCCTCATACCATTATTTGTTAAATTGGTGAGAATTTATTCTTTCTTGATCTACATCAATAATTAGGAATGTACCTAGTATTAAATGTGGAACTTTTTCACGTATTACACTCTACCACTTTTTGAGTCAGTAGTGACACAACATCCTTCTTATTTGGATCCTAAACACTTGTGCCCCATTGAAAAGGACTAGATCATCAAATGGATAGACATTCTTACCAACCATGGTACACATCAACATTTCCTAGATGCCAAGGTTATCCAATATGTTGATCAATATAGGTGGTACACTTATTAACAAATTCAAGTATATTTTTATTAGATGCACACCAACATAATTGAGACCACTACTCTTCAAGAAAGGGTTAATTATCTATGTGAATTCACTACATATCCAAACAAACTACTCATATTTCATACTATGTAGACATCACACCTCTCATGAAATTATGTGTGCTCTTTTTCCTAAAGTTTTATAACAACCTTACACACAAGTCTTACACCTCATAAATTTTCAAGCAATGTTCAACTCATAACATACACTACATAGTCTATATAATGCAACCCTATGTATTTTATGTGCATCTACTAATAGAATCACCAACTCCTTTGGGTTAAACCTAAGCACAACCACATGTCAGCCTACCCTAATAACATGATTCAAAATGAGGCCCAAATTGCCATTATCTACCAATTTAAGGATCATGGGATTAGAAATTATTTAATATATCCTACACATTAACTTTTTAGACTTTTACCAACTACCACATTTGACAAGAGATTAGTGTGCCTATTAACATATTCCTTGGTAATCATACAATAGTTATTACTTATCTTATATTATACATGTTAAATATGTAACATGTGTATATGGCATATAGGATAACAACATATTCATATCAATACCATACACATAGTCATAACAAATTTAGCTTTCCCCATGCATCTAATTTGTATACATGAACTATAGACTTTGTGCCATGTATTCCCTATTATTTTATTTATGAATAAATATTTTCATTTCTTGCAAGTAAGACTTCCACTCCATTTAATGTCTATTTGATTGTTCCATTTGAATACTCTCCATGTATTCACTATACACAACCAAAATTGATTGTATCCTACACACTTGATCTTAGGCCCCATGGTGAGGATAAAAAAGTGAATTTGGAAATAGTGATCTTTTTCTTAGTGTGTAGTGTAATTTATAAATGGATTGAAAGGGGGAATAATGAGTGGAGTTGATGCTATTTTATAGGATAATATTTGGAATAATTTTGATAACTAAATTTACAAAACATGAAAGAGAGACATTGTGAAATGTCTCAATTCCAAAAAGTTACCATTTGAATATAGGGGACAAGGTCACATTAGGTTAAAATCCTAAATGCAATTATGTTTGGCTAAATCATAAGTTTCCCAAAATACCAAAGATTATTGGGATAGGTTTGATAGGAGCATGTATTCTAAAATGGGATGAATGTAACTATAATAAGGATTAATGTAGCTGAAATAAGGATGTAAGTATGATATTTATAGTGCTTAAAATATAGTGAAGTCTCTTTTATAGATTGTGAGTTAGTAAAATCATGAATATACCAATTCAAGTAAGGATGTCAAAAAAAAACATTTTCAAAACACATTAATTAAATTTATGAGTATACAAAATGTTAGATAGGGGACATAAAATTTAATGGTAATAACCTAAGGATAATGATACCATCTTGGTGTACACAAAGGTCTAGATCTTAAGTTGAATGTTATGAAACACAATTTACCATCCTTCTTGATACTTGCCTATAGTCTTAGTCTTCTATGAAACATTTAATTACTAAATATTTTATCCACTTTATGTACTAGCCATATTTAGTAAGCTATATTTTTTAATTAGTTTAAAAATTTTGCATTCAAATCTATACTTTAATATACATACTATAATCTAATTTCATTTACTAAAATTTTATATAATTAGGGTTAATTAATCATAATAACCTCAAAATAAATAAAATAATTAGAATCATCATTTTGCAACACCTTATTTATAATAAAGTTATCAACTATCTTCAATATGAAACCTCAGTGCCTCAGATAGTTAACATTCACATTGGTGAAATTACTCTACTAACTCTTATAATGGATCTAATTATCTCTCTTTCCATCTATAGGCCTTTGGGAACCTTTACAAGGATTAGATTAAATTCAACACCTTTAACACTACTAAAATATTATTTAACACCGTAAATGGTGATGTTTTAGAATGATACACATAAATAAATTCTAACTCTATCATTACTTTAGAAGAATTAGTTAATGTATTGGTCTAGGAATTCCAATCTAATGAGTTACCTAAAAATATATAAGAAAAATTCATCAATTGAAAAAAGGTGGAACATGAGACTACCCAAGAGTTTATTAAACATTAGAAATTTTTAACCTATAAATCCAACCATAATATGATGGAATAAATCATATTTAACATATTCATCAGTAATTTGAATATTATAAGAGAAAGCCTTAGAAAAAGCCTTAGAAAAAGCTAAAAGACATGACAATCTCCTTAGTTTATCCTTCCTAACACAAACAAGGAACTTTAGTGTTTATGAGACCTAAAAATAAGCATGCCATTAATAAGGGTGTTTTAGAAACTTATGAATCTAAGATGAATATCCATGTAATTATATTAATAAGTTATGATGAACTAACTCTCTCCCCAATAATAGATAAAAGTCACTTACATCTTCATCCTTCACACAACCAAAACCATGGTTCTCATAAATCTGTTAGACTTGAAGAGATTAGGATACGCCTTCCCAAATCCTCACATATAGACTTTGATGACTTATGATGTAGATCTTAGTAGCATGATCATAACAATCTTTCTTGGTATTATGGTGATTGGGGTCATTGTCATGATAATTTCAAGTAACTCAAGCATGTATGATATGAGCTTCTCATTGGTCATAACATTGATCATGATGCCATGGTAAGATAATTCCACCAAGTCTATTATAAATTTGATAAAACTCATGAAATTAAAGTCAATAATGATGGACTCAATTAAACTAATGCTCACCTTGAAATTTATAAAATTCGCTTCCCAATAACTCTCAAAATCAATCAAATAACAATCAATTTAAATTTATTTAAATAAAAAATTAACTCCTAATGTTATAAAAACTGATATTACTCACAACCATTCAAATAATGAGGAAAAATTGGTTAACATGAACAAAATTAAGTGTGTTGTGTCATTCATATATTCTCAACATCTTAGGTCACACATACCTCATCTTTTTTGTTAACTATTCAGGCCTATTCTCCATAATTATTCTAAACTATCACCTCTCCTAAAATCATACCTTATGAACACCTATAAAATTCAATTGTATTAGCCAATCTAATATAGTCTTATGTGTCTATAGCTACATCAACCAAAATAATACAATTTCCTATGTGTAAAAATGTATCATTTGACATGATATAGTTTCTTATTAATTCAAATGTATTGGATAGATCAATAATATTATATACCAGTTACCATCTAACTATATTAGTATGCCCAATAATTTATATCAATTCATTCTACCGATAAACTTGATAAATCTATTTTTATTTCTATTATATTAAAAGTCTTGATACAACCGATTTATGTTTTAACTACACTAACCAATTTGAAACAATTGTCTAGACATAGTTTTCCTAACTTGATAGTGTTGAGTCCATCCACATTATCCTAAAGGAAAAATTAAGTCAAAATTCATCTATAGTGAAATCCAATGATTTACTAAATTATGTATCTAAATTTTAGTCATATTTAGAATATAATCACTTTGATGAGTGGGATCTCATTTAGGAGATTTATATACCCTATCTTAAAATAATTTTTTGAGCTTATGAGGACTTCCTCAGGACATTAAAATAACCTTTTAAAACTATTATCTTATATAAAAATCCCTTACCCACCACCTTTGGGATAATAAAGTACCTTTCTTATGTTTGAAGAAAGTATAATGCATCATTACAAATATATGTCTATCAATGTTGATCACACAATGGATACAACTCTATCTCTCAAGATTCTCATTAAATATATGATCCCTAACAAGATCCTTATTTTTAAAAGTGACACTCCTATATTTAGTAGCATCTAAATAGGTAATGATCAATTCAAGTGATCCTTAATTGATGAAGGCTCTGGTACAAGTGTTACCTCTTTGGACTTCATTAAATACCTTTGATATTATAATTGTAACCTTAAGTCTACACATATTATGTACTAAGGATATGGCTTAAGATAAATGCCTATCTTATGATGCATTTGACATCTTATTGTGGTAACTCTTTTTACTATTAGGGTGAATGTTTGATATTTAACTTTCCCTTTTCCTATAATATCCTTATTGGTCACCTTTGACCTAGTTTCATGAGGGACATAGCTTATCTACATGTCAATTCCTAAAATTTACATACATGAGTGATATTTATAAGGTGTAAGGTAACACCAACCCTTTTAATTTTGAGAAATTAAAAAAAAAAAATACATCTATAAAGTAACCACACTTGAGCATTTTCTTAGTACCCCATTTCATAAGGATTACTATTTTAACTATTTCTTGATTCAATTTGAGGTTATAATGGTCACCCTACACTTGTGGGAACATCCCACCAAACCTCCTTGATTTATATGATGATGATCCCAAAAAGATTAACTTGAAAAAAAAAATCTCAAATATCCCCCCTTACATCATAGCTTAGTTTCCACCTACTTTTTGACCCCATTATCATAAAAGGCTAACTAATGAGATAATCGATTTTGTGGTTTAAATGAAGAAACATGTTTCTAGTAGACTACCTTCTATTGATATTATTAGTTAAATCCCTACGTGGATCTCACACTTTATGATTATGATAATTATTACAAATTATATGACCTTTATTTTTTTTTTGTATGCCCAAATAAAGGATGCAAAAGTTATATATCACCGATCTTCCCTTTAACAATCTTATGAGCAAGTGTCACTCACCTCTAACATTAATATGGTTAATATTTATTGTCTTAGTGTACCTAACCCTCTATACTTTAATTTTGATGGGAAATAAGATTATATTTCTCCTTTTGATGTTATAACTTATAAAGATAGTCATTTTTAGTCTCTTTTGATAGGTTTGACATGGAACTAGTTTTTATTTCTATTACACTAGACACACCTACTTTTTTTGAACCTATTAAAAGTATGCTTGATGATGTTACAACACTACACGATACCATTTTAAAAATATTCATGATATCAATATTCTACTTCCTCTCAAGATGTTGGCATTGATTAGCTGAATAACACTGAAAATGAAACCAAAATATATAAAAATGCTTTATTTTTCATTTCATAAGACCTAAAAAAATTCAAATAAGGAGTGTAGAGAATATTAGATACATTTAGAGAAATAATTGTCACAAGGAAAATCTCTTATTACAAATAGTCTACTACCACATTTGTCTACTCTAAGGCACTCACACATTCTTTGACTAAGTATAATTCATATTGATGCCATTAATTTTCCTCTATAGTTGAATATACTAACTGTGAAGGTGACACTAACATATGTCCCCCATAATGAGGAGTTTTATTACGTTTGACATGAGTGTTCTACCCATTCTATGGGTATATTTAGAACTAGTCAAAAACATTTCCACTAGCTTCTGAGGTCTAAGTCTTAAGTTACTTAGAATCATTTACATAACATTTTTAAGATGGAGGAACAACCTCCCCTATAGTAAGAACCACCTATATAGCTAAAATATTTACTCTTTCCCCCTAAGTGGAAGCTTTCCTTCCCTGTTTATTAAATTCAAAGAAATAGGATCAATGTACTTATTATTATATCATGCCTACTCAAAGAAATAGGATCAATGTAATTATTATTATATCATGCCTACTTTCTCTCTTGAGATTATTTTTAAGGAAATCCTTGTGTAACTCTTGAAAAAAATTAGAAGACACTATGTTTTGAGTGAGATATCAACTGTAGCAAGATATGATTAATGTTATTGATGGTTTTTAAAGATATTTTTCATGATTTTTGAAATTATATATTTGATTAAATAATATTATTCATTCCAACCTTTGTCACATGTTTTGATTTTAAATTATTATCTTTAGCATACATGTTGTTCACTATTTAATTTCTTGTACCAAGTTTTTTAATTATTCTACACTTTAATTTCTTAGTATAATTTTTAAAAATCAAATTTAATATTTGATCATTATTTATATTTTGGTCCTTTGGTTTCTTTTTATAGTCCTCAATTTTGGGTTTTTATTTAGCCTTATTTCCTTTGTGGTTCTTTTATATTTTTGTATAGCCCCCTCTTTTGAGGTTTTCTTCCTATCATGCTTGTGATATACATCATATAGGTTTGTAAAAAATCCATAGTCAAATCATTATAAATAATCTCTCATAACATATATATTTAGGGTTTGCCTTCACCATTATTATTATGTCATTTTAATCACATTATCATGTATATTTACATCATTATATGCGTAGTGACTTCAAAAGTAAAATTATCACTTCCTATGGTCAAATACTAGTGTATATTCATTGTATCACCCTTTTCACATGAATGAATCTTCAAGATTCTAATATGTTAAATTATTTTCACTTGATTCACACTTGGATAAATTTCAAGATCATACTCTTTTCTAAAGTGTAGGTCTAGGAGTATTTATGCATCTTGGTCCCTAGGTTCTCCTTTTTAGTGACTAGGTGTAAGATCTCATATTACTAAATTTTAAAACTTATTATTATTCTTATAAATTAGTATGGTGGAGGAATATGGAAAAATGAAAAAGATTCAAAAATCATAATTTTAATAAAATCAAAAGCTAAAGAAAGAAAATATTGAAATTTAATTCACACTAAAAGACATGATAATATTTTGACACCCTCCTATACTAGTCAAAGCTAAAACTTCATAGTTGGACTCATGATAGAGTTTGGGTCCATTTTGGTGTGATAAGCTAGTAGAATAGGGTATAAAATATCATTTATATATCATTAGTGCCACCTAATTTCTCACATAAGTGCCCAATCATTGTAATAGACCAATGGTTCTATAAGGGGTCTTGAGGAATGGGGAATATGTCATGGGAAGGTAAGATCCTTTTTATATTTTAAGCATTTATCCTTCATGGTAAGATTTTTACATTCCACTTGTTAGCCCAATATTATGATTATCAGGATGGGTTTTTTAGGTCCTTGATGTCAAAAAGTCTTAGCCTTACCCACTTGATTATAGTGTCTTATTCCCACTAAGGAATTATAATCACCCTTTTGATGCCTTTCTTCATTATATATCCATCTTATCTTTTTCAATATCATCTTGATGAATCTTTTTTCTAGCTATTTGTGTCCCTATTTATTCTTTACATCCATTTTTATTTATCTTTAATTTTTATTTGAATCTTATCTTTCATTATCATTCCTCTTGTATTTTTAGTTTGTGAGTTGCATTGTAAGACTTTGGGGAATACAACTATGCCTTCCTAAAAAAATCATATTGTATTCATATCTACACCATCTTCATCATTATGGTTATGACTCTAGATTATAATTCATTTCTACATTATACTCTAGTAGAAGCATTGATTTAGAGTTATCATTTATTTGAGTATTTTCTTCCTTGTGTCACTTATCCTTGTTTGAGTTAGGTTTTTATCTCTTTTACTTTGTATATTTTTTAAATCATTTTACATAAATTTCGTATACTTTTGTTTTAATTTAAGTTTTAATTTATCTTATTTTGGATGCATGTTTACACTCTAATGTAAGCATTGATTTCAGTTTTTGATTTATTTGAGTATTTACTTATATGTGTCACATATCCTTATTTGGATTAGGTTTGTATCTCTCTTACATTAGATGTTTTTTCAATCATTCTACATTCTTTTAATTTTCCTTTGATTTAGTTTTCACTTATCTTAATTTGGATGTTATTATAATAATTTTACTATTGTTTTACTCTAAATTGGTTTTTCAACCCAAATAGGATAAAAATTTGAGATGTAATTCAAATATTAAGATATAAATTTCAATCATACAGTTTAATGTAAAATAATAAAACTAATTACATTAATTTGATAAGTGGAACATGTTATGTATAATAAGTACAACAAAGGGATGAGTACTTAGCTTTTCTAGTTGATTGTATGAAAATGATTGTGTCTAGAAGTGGAAATATGACTAAAGTAATCTTATGATTCATCTATTTTAGGAACTCTAATTTTGTCTGTGAAGGGTTAGTTTTGTAAATTTTGTTTAATGTCTCTAATTTTTACTAACCTATTTATAAATGGACTATGATTATATGGTGACCTTTGCCTATCTTTATACGCTCTGTATGGGTGATCACAAACCTTGATGATGCACTCAATTCCAAGAATCAATATCCTTCATATTGAAACCCTAAGTGAAATTATGAGGGTTAGAAACCTATAAAATAAATAAATTGTAATGGGATCTAACCCCAATCACACCCATTTCATGATTGATCACTACCTATGTATCTGATACTCTAATGAGGGAAATCAAGCCACACGTAGTTTTCTAACATGTTATGATTATGAAATTATGCTTCTTAATTGTATTTATGTAGCTAATGGTTTGTATTTTATAATTGAAAATTCTTGTTTTGACATGGCTTTAGTTTTATTTAGAATTAGCTTGTTATAGATTCAAAATTTAGGAATAGTAAGCCAAATTTTCTCAATGTGTAATAATGTATATATGTGTATTAGATAAGTTACTAGTCTATTTTGAATGAGACCTTAATATATATATATATATATATATATATATATATATTACCTAATTCGACTCATATATATATATATATATATATATATATATATATATATATATATGAGTCGAATTAGGTAATTTATCAAACTACCAACATGTTAGGTAGATAAACCAACTCTAAGGAAATGTTTGATTTTTAAATTAATCATTGTTTAGAGGGGGTTGTTTCTAACTAGATCAGATAAATATAGAATAATGATGCTAATTTAAACCGATATAACTTCATATGTATAGGTGGACAAAAATATAGATGTATGTGGATAATATTTATTAGGTTTGAAATTGACAATGAGTCTCTTGTAGGTGTGTAACAATATAATAAAAGGGTCAAACTAATAAGACAACATGTAGGTGTGAGAGAATGTGAGATTAATACCTTGTTTGCATGCTCAAGTAATTTATGGTAAATATGTGTAAATATTTTCATTGTTAGGTACTTAATACAAGATTTTAGTATCTTCAAATTCCCCATTTTATTATAGTAATAGAATTGGTAGAGTAAATTGAGTGTGTAAAACACCTTTGTATTTGGTATGAAGATCTAATTGTGTAGGACACTCAATAAAAAAACCTATAATCATGTGTATTCAATGTTCATAGAGTGATAATTTTAATCTAAAACTAATTTTTTGAAAATTTTAAAGAGCAAAGGTAGGAGTACACTTGTGTGTTGGTGAAAACTATGTTTCCTTTAAAGCTTGTTAGAGATGATGCTTCCTTGTTGAAACATTGGAGAAACTTGTGCTTCCTTACTAAATCATAAGAAGATTTTGTGGTGATTTTACCCCCAATTTTTATAACTATGAAGGCTCTTTGATTAAAAAGATAACATATCCCAACCTCATGATTGTGGGGAGAAGTACATAGTATACTAACCCAAAAGACTATGCAACTAAATAGTGAACCACATGATGGATTCACTCAAAGAAATTGAATCAACCACTACCTAGGGCTTAAATATTAAACTATATAGTTTCACTCAAGTTAAGTCCATGTAAAAAAATGCATGATAAAAGAGAATGAACAATGTTTATGATAATATCATGAATTTCGGTTTGATGGTATAGATTTACTCAAGTTCACTCAGTTTATAGTAAAATGCATGATCAAAATGGAATTAATAGTGTTCATACCCCATCATGATCAAAGATATAATAAGTGTCAAGTGGAATGACAACCATTTGACATTCAATTATAAATTATGATGTTGTATATGTTCATGTGTTTAAACCTAACTTTGGATAAGAGTGGTTATATAGGGTAAAGGCGTATTAGATTAGATTTTACATAAGGATGGTGAACTAACATAATGAGTAAAATAATTAGAAGAAAACTCAAATAAATAGTATTCTAAATTTATACAACTAAGATTGATAAAAATAGTAAATTAAAACTATTGATATATATTGTAATTAATTAAAATCAAATGATACATAGCTAGTGTATTATGCTCATGTAGGTTTGATTTAGAAAATGATAAAATTGGATAGGAAGATGATCCTCTAAAAATCATTAGATTATAGGAATTTTCTTTCAATGGCCCTAAATGATTTCATCAGATATAGATAGTTGTGTTGATGTAGGTGTCTAACCTTACTACATGTGTCCCATATAAAATGTTAAATAGATCTTGATGCAACTAACTTAAGCCTTCTAAGTTTTATGTCACTTTTCTTCTAATGTATATATATTATGCACATAGGTTGTCTCTCTTTGTCAAACGATCAAACCACAACTTATTAAATCTTAGAGTGACTATGGAAAAAATGGGTTAGTGAGATCATGGTGTTGATCTACCCTAAGGACCCCTCTATCAGTGAGCACTATCTACATATCCAATACTCTAAAGAGGGTTACATATGTAAGTAGTTCTCCCCTATATATTGGCTTGTGTGTGCATAAGGATGAAATGTGTGATAAGAAAAGACATATAATGACCTAACTTGTATCTTTCTAAATATGACTCATTAACTAACATTAGAATGCTTCAGATCTACGGGAATATTGATCCTATGACTGATATGGAAATAGCGATGAATAGATAAGGTTTTCTCACTTGAATGCTTGATTGAGTGATTCTTAGTATGTAGCCTTGTGAGTTCCTACTATTTTCTAGGTGATGAATACATGAGGGTTGATATTATATATATACCAATTCATTTTAGAAATATCTCACACTAAATAACTTATCTCAATATTTAGGATACATTTCATTTACAAAATGGATGATTTTTGTGAACTTGACATTCTGTGGGAAAGGTGGACACTTGTGTCGATGTAGGTGTGTGTTTGGAATGAAAGTGTTAAAGAATTTATAAAATAGGTACATGTCGGTAACTATCATTGAATGATAATAATCAGGTTTTGATATTTTTACACAATGTATAAGGCTTACTCATCATAATAAAAATGGTCAAACTAAGAAAAAATAATTTAGGCATAAAGAAATAGTGAACAAGAGCCTTTAAATAGTCGGTAGGTATATAACTTAAAAGTACAACCATGATAGGTATTTTAAAAGTGTAAAATATCAATGTAATACATAAATCAAACTTATTATCTACATGCCCCCCTAATCTAGTAAAGAAATTAATATTTTAAAGGAAAGAATGCATACTTGGGTGTGTGTACACACCTTGTATTTATGTGATTCCAACTTGAGTGATTTGTAGGTGACTAAATTGAAACCAATATTAGGCTATAGAATACAATTATCATATGAAATATTAAATTTAAATGAATTTAAATTATTTAAATTAAAAAGAACCAAGTTAGGAGTACACATGTGTGTTGACGCAACCATATTGCCTTTTAGCAATTTGATTTGAAATGCTGCCTCATTATGAAGCATTGAATATAATATTAAGATAATTATGAACATATAAGTGAATATATATAGATAGATAAGGACACATTCCCCCAACCTTGGTGTAAAGGTGAATTGAAACACATCCTTTTATCTTGTTGTATCCCAATTTTACAATCCATATATGTGCATGATTTGGTGAGTGTGAGTGATTTAATAAAATCACAATATATCTATTGAGGGTGGATGATTTAATAAAATAAAACCTATAAATCTTGTAAAGTTAGATGATTTAATCAAATATAACTTATAATTTTTTTAATATTAAGTGAATTAATCAACTTAACCTTCTAAAGCTAAACTAACTATTTTATTAGATTAGCTCAATAATAGTCCATAATAGTCCAACCTTGGTATAATAATAGTAATTAAAATATGTAAATGATTTTATTTTACAATTTATGTTCCCTTTGCATGGAATATGTACCTCATATATGTATCAAGATAAAATATATGTAAAGCTACCACAAATATGTATTTGAATCATATAGCTATCAAATTTGGTGAATTTTAAATTGGTGCAAGTGTGTAATACATGTTTCTATGACATGACCCAATTATAATTTAAAAATATTAAAGTCTGGAATCCATGCCTATATGGCATGCCCCCATTAATGTCCTACCCCCATTTTGAGGTGAGAGGGAGTATAATCTAGAATTTATCTTACCTAGAAAGGATAGGATACCTATATAATCTATGTATTAATCATGTAACATATAGGGGTAACATATCTAGGTAGATATAACATTAAAACATGTAATATGTGATCAATTCAAGTCCTAAGATAAATTATGTATATAATGGCAACATATAGAGAATAAAAATATAATCTCAATAAGTAAACAAGCACACATATAAGAGAATTCAAAATTAAAGCAATAGGAAATGGTCCAAGGAGACCTTATACAAGGGTCATGTTGAAATGCCACACAATATAAGGCATGTGACTTATTCAAATGTCCTTGAAGCATAAAATGACATATTAAAATGTCCACATACAAGAAAAAATTACATATATAAATGTTAAAATAGGTAATCAAAGGATGGGGGCCATAACCAATGGATCATATTAAAATTATTAAACAAAAAATACAATTCAATACAATAATAATAACACACTAAAGGAAGTGATAAAATGGATAATTAGGAAAAATATAATCCAACTAGCATGAACCTAACATGCTAATTCCTAAACATATGTATTTGAGAAATGTTAAGTACTTACCATATCAAGTACAGTATGAAAGGTATAAGCATGGATATAGGCATATATAAGTATATAATTTAAAACATGAAAATGGAAAGTGATCAAATAATAATATAGCCTAGGTGTATCTTGATCAAAGAAGAAGATGCCCCGAACATATTTAGGACATGAGTGGAAGGAAATCCCAACATATTTATGTGAATATATCATGTATATTGTTATGCATGTATCACACTAAAATGAAGTGTGAAATTTATGTTTATATAGTAAAATAATGATATGATATCTACTAACGTGAAGTAAACAACATATGTACAAAAAATAGTATAACTAGGAACATGCTGAAATTTTTTGGTGTGCTTGAATTTTTTGATTATTTTCATATTTTTACAATATTTGATTGTTTTAATTTTTTTGGGAAAAGGAAGTCTATCCAATTATCCCATATAAGGTATGCTAATTTGGAAGTGGTTTAAAAACTATATATGACATGGCAAACTATTGGTACTTCCAAGAAGCATATATATATATATATATATATATATATATATATATATATATATATATATATATATATATATTTGTGTGTAATATATGGAATTGTAGATTAGATAATGATCTACGTATGTAGCATAGGACTATGTGGTCTTGAATAGGTAATAAAAGGACTAGGGGTTCATGGGACCCATTTTTTGGTGCTCTATAGTGTATTTGGTTTCAAATGGGTGTTTGTTATTATTTGAAAATTATTTCACTTACATTTATTTGTATAATAATTATATTAGGTATGATAAGTTTGTATATTAGTATGGTAACAAATTAATTTGGTAATTTATACAGATCACATGCACATGCTATCATTCTTTTTCAAATGATCAAAACCTATATTCTTAACCATTGGAGTAATTATGCAAAAAATGGGTTAGTGGGATCACCATGTCAAGCTATCCTAAGGACCACTTATCAATGGGTGTTGCCTACATAGAAAACATTGTGAAGTGGGCCTTAGACTTATGTAGTTATCTCATACATGTTGGCTTGTGTGTGCACAAGGATGAAATGTGTGATAATCAAAGAAATGAAGTGACCTATCTCATATTTATATTTAAGAGGGATATAACCACACTAATAACCATATTAACACATATTATAAGTATCCAAATATTCATTTAGAGTTAAATTTTCAACATTAGGTTTTTTATTATAATAGTTACAAGAAAAGGATGAGGTTTGGGAAATTTTTTATATTTCATAAGATGCTCATATGTAATACATTGGTCATTGGGAATATTAATCCAAACATAAAAATAGGGTTTCCTAAGGATTGTAGTATAAGTAAACATATTGAAAAGGCTAAAATTTTGGATGAAACCACACAAAGGTGAAGAATAATGCCTAGGGGAAAAATATAATCATGAATTACTTAAGCTATGCCAATGCAACAAATCAAATCTGAAAAAGAAGAATAAAAATTTGATTTGTTTAAGAGAAGAGTAAACACTGGATTTCAGTCTATGGATTGGTTCAAACAAGCCAAAGGATGGGTTTACCAAATGTTTAACCCTAAATTTTAGATAAGAGTGGTTATCTAAGGTTAAGGGGTATTATATTAGCTTTTACACAAGGATGGTGAAATAACTTAATGAGTAGGATAATTAATAGAAAAATCAAACAAATAATATTCTTAATTTATACAACTTAGATTTATAAAAATATTGATAGATATTGTAATGAACTGGAATTAAATGATACTTATCTCATTTACTATGTTCATATAGGTCAAATGTAGAATAGGCTAGAAGTGGACTAGAATATAATTTTAGAATAGTCATCATATTTTGGAAATTTTATTTATGTGGCCTCAGATGCTTTCATTATATTTGGATATTTACATCAATCCAAGGTTATAACCCTACCATAGGTGTCTCATAAATAATACTAATTAGATTTGTGTGTGACAAACTAGAACCTTTTGGGTTTTATGTTGAATTTATTTAGATGTATATAAATCACATGCATAGGTTTTCACTCTTTGTAAAATGACAAAAATATTATGACCAACACACCCCATTTTCAATTTTCAAATGAGGACCCTCTTTGAGCTTCAATTTCATGTTCAATTCTTGTTGTGAAATGAATCAGTCCAAGTCTAATATGGATGTCATTACCTTAAGTCTGAGTTTTTAATTCATGAAGTCTTGATATAATTCTAAATTGACTGAGTAGTCCCAATATTACTCTAGTAATTTGATTGATACTTCAGTCTAAAGGTTGAAATGGAAATGTTTATTGAAGTTATTTGTATTTTAGTGTTATTATGTTCATCAAATTTAGATTTTATCTCTATGGACTGATTGAGCTCACTTTATTTTTTCCCAAGGTTGTTTATTCTTCTCAAGATTAATCTAGATTTGTAGAGCATCATTGACAAAGTTTACTTGATCCAAACTAGAAATATCCATTGCATTATGAATGATTTTTCATATTTAGTCATTTTACTAGAGCTTCTTTACATAGATCTTTGCCACACATCACTTTTACACCTGAAGCAACTATTAAATTTAAGAGCAGTTAGGTCCCTATAGTCATATAAAATGAAAAAAAATGGTAACTTGAGTGTGGCTAATGACACCCAACCCATATTTTCATCTTGTTTTCTCCCATGACCCTCATAGGCACCTTTTCACTTATTCCTAATCATTTGTAGGCTTTCAAGATCTCATTCCATCTTAGCTAGGACCCTTTTTCCATACTTATTCCATCCTCCCATGTCCCATACCCTCAAGACAATAGTGCCCAACTTGGAATATAGCACTAGACCCTTGAGTGTCCCCTTTTTAGTGTTCCTATCTAATCACATTTTGATCCTACATTACCATTTTTCCTTATTCCTCATCTTCATTGTGTTAGCCTAGCATGATTGCATTTAACCCATGACTAATAGATCCCTATATAAGTCTATTCAAATATCATTTATAAAGGGTTGGAAAATATCACTAATAAAGAATGAATACAAGCAAAACTATTCAAGAAATCTTCCCTATTATCTACATACATCTAGCCAATACACTTAAAATCTCATTAAAATCCTTACACCAACCCTTAGCCACCTTAAGCATATCTAGTTTTTCCATTTCTTACATTCTCATATCACAATTGCACTAAGCACTTTCAAAGGGAGAACTACATATGGATTGATCCCTCTTTGGATTATTGGTATGTAGGCAATGTGCCAACACATGGGGTGTGAAACACATCTAGTGCATCTTACACACACAAACCCTTATTTTTTCTCAAAGCCATATTCAAGCTTATTGGAGACTTAGGATCAAAGACGTAATGATATTGATATTCAATATATGTAGAAATACCCTTAAGGTAGGGAAACACCATATAATACTCCTTTAGGAAGGAATAACTCCACAATGTCTCTTCGAGGGGACAACTTCCAATATCCTCTTACAATAGAAGAATCAATGCTTACTTGATATCTTTACCATGATATTCTTCCCCTATATATATATACATCTATCTAACCCATGGATGGATAACCTCCTAATCCAATGTAGGCTGACCATTACCCAATGTACTACTTCCATAAGTTACTCTATTATTCTAATATATTATACCCATATAACTAACTAAGGGGATGTGTGCCACATGTCAGCATCTCCATCAACCCATATGCCATATCCCTAGGTACATAACATTATTTCCATCCTTGACATGTTTCATCCCTGAAACATAGGAAGAAACCAAATAATGAGTGTGCTTCAAATCATTACACACTTGTCTCCAATCACGATCATCTAGCCATCCATATGTGATCTTGGCAGGTGATAGTTCTCTAAGCTTGTTTCCAAATTCCATTGTGCTCCTCTGATTTTGTTTATGATCATAATTAGATTGCTTTGGTGTCCAATCATAATTATTCCTCTTTTTATTCCATGTACCATATTCCACTACACTACTCTGATTCCAACCATGACCATAGTAGGTATTCTTCCATGCATAGTCATAGTGATTTCCCCATTCATTCCATGTGCCATAGTATTTTTACTTTAGATTAGATGCAGATCCATAATGATTGGAATTTTTATTTCCTGTATATACAAAATGATTGTTATTATGACACTTCTTCACCTAGTTCCATGGTTGTTTCCTATCATGATGATGTGGGTGTCTATATACCTTAACCTTTTCCAATAATTTGACCTTATCCACCTTTGTTTCTACCTCTTCCACCTTTTCCTTCTTTGTCTCTTGAGTAGATGAAGTGCTCATTTTTAGTGTGTCTTTATATATATCATCTAAATCTTCATCATGTTCTTCATCACCTATTTCCATCTCATCCTCACGATCTACCTGGATTGTTATTGGTGCATTTTTCACTATGATATCTTGTAAAGTCATCTTCTTTTTCTTATACCAAAACTTCATGAACTTTTTCTAAACATTAATATTCATTGTTCCCAAAGTCTCTAACCATGGATATCCAAGAACTATATCCACATCATCCATATCCAAAGCATAAAAATCTGAATGCAAAACATATTTTTCCATAATGAGCTTTAGATCTTCAAACATTGAAATATTCTTACCATCTACTTGAACCTCTTTGATATTCTTTTCTTGAACATGTAGATGCTTGGACACATTCATGTTGATGAAGTTATACTTACTGGTAGGGTTTATGGACACAATAACCCTTTTCTTTTGAATGCATCCATGAAATTGAAAAATTGACTCAAATTTATTTGGAGCTAAATAATTTGAACCTTTATCATCCAATTCTTCTTCTTTTTATTCTTATTCTTCTTCTTCTTCATCATCTTCTTCTTCTTCTTCTTCTATTGCTTCTTCTACTTCTTCTTGTTGTTCTTCTACTGATTCTTCTATTTCTTCTTCTTCTTCTTCTTCTACTTCTTCTTCTACTGATTCTTCTTTTTCTGCTTCTTATTTTATATCTCATCGATCTAAAAAAATCTATTCCTTTTCTTTCCATGAAGAAAACCTTTCTGTACAGCTCAACTGATCAAACCAATCTAGTGCAAGCCCAGACAAAAAAGGAGTTAATCATCTTTGCCCAAATTTTTTTGTAAAATGATTCTCCAAAAGGAGCCACCATTCTCTAGCATCAATATCATCTTCCCCTAAAAATATTTGCAGATCCATGATCCATAAAAAAATTAAGGTTCATGAAACCCTAACATGTCAAAATTGATCCATAAAATCACAAAAAATTACTCCAAACAACTCAAAAAATTCTAAATTTTTTATTTTAATTTTCTTATATATACTTACATCTCTAGCAAAAATTTTGAATAAAAAATTCCTTATATTTCGGAAGATATAGTGAAATTATTATACACCCTAAAATAGAAATAACTCCCTCAAAACGAATCAAAAAATCTCTATTTTTTTACTGTGACTTATTTTAAATATTATCCATATCCAATAAAAAAATTGTGAAAAAATTCACAACCAATCAAAAGTTATTGATGATTCAAAAAAAAACTAGGGGTTCACTCCACAAATTACCCAAATCAAAGCTCTGATACCACTTGAAATGATCTTGATATTCAATATATGCAGAAATACCCTTAAGGTAGGGAAACACCATATAATACTCCTTTAGGAAGGAATAACTCCACAATGTCTCTTCGAGGGGACAACCTCCAATATCCTCTTATAATAGAAGACTTAATGTTTACTTGATATGTTTACCATGATATTCATCCCCTATATATATACATCTATCCAACCCATGGATGAGTAACCTCCTAATCCAATGTAGGCCAACCATTACCCAATGTACTACTTCCATAAGTTACTCTATTATCCTAATATATTATACCCATATAATTAACTAAGGGGATGTGTGCCATATGTCGGCATCTCCATCAAGCCATATATCATATCCATAGGTACATAACAAAAGATAAAGAAGATCTATAAGGAGATACATTAAGAGTTAAGATTTGAAATTTTATAGGTAAGGTCATATAATAGTGGTAGATAGAACCTAGAAAGCTCAAACATTTATGACTAATTTGGAGAATAGTGGTAGGAACATGACTATAGCTCTATACCAGCAAGTATCCTATTTTTAGTGTTCCTATCCTTTCACTAAATGAAATCCATGTCTAGGTTCTTGATATTGTTCTAATCCTACACAGTCAATATCAACCTTCATCTCAATTAGATTAGCATAATTTTAAGCTAAGTTATATTTCTCTCTATTCACTTGCTATTGTTAGAAAGTCTAAACAACAATCTAAATTAAAAAATTAGTAAGTTAATTATGGCATAATTATTGATTGATTTAATTTACTCAGACTTTTAACTAAATAGGAATAAAAACTCCAATTATTCCTAAAAAGGCTAAATCATTCAGTGAACCTAATTTACTTCATTTGCATATAAAAACCCTATAAACCGTAGGGTAATTTTCTTACTAATTTTCAACTATTTTTTGATTTTATACCTACATAATAAAATCATAAATTACAATTAAATTTTAAAATTTTGTAGTAATTTTAAAATATTTTTCTTTCAAACCCTAGTTGCCCACACTAGGACCCAGTAATTTTCCAATCATTTTCTAAATTTTTACTAGAATATTTAAATTAGAAAAACCATTCAAAATTCAAAATTTCATATTAATTTGTCAAAATATTTATTTTTTCCAAACCCTAGTTACATCTACTAGGTCCTATTAAATAACTAATTTTCTAATAAATTTATGATTTTTTACTTTCATATGTAACTCATAAATCCACTTTCAATTTCAAATTTTCATAGTAATTTTTAAAAATTATCATCTTTCAAACCCTAGATACATACACTAGGTCCTATTGCTTATGAGATTATACTTTACATTCTAAAAAATCAGATTTCAAAAATGGGTTTCACTTATTTACAATTTTTTATTTCATTTCTTACACAAAATAAGGAAGCCATCATTGGTCCTATCATGTACATGAATGATGAAGTTTATCATATGTTAATAAAAATCTTTAATCTTTACATTTCATGCTTATGTTTCATAATATGGTATGATGTTAATAAATTTATTATTAAACATGCTAAGAAATCTTTTGCATCACCTCCCTTCGAGCCTCTATCCCGTGTCAAGTCATGTTTCATGGTCTATTTTTCTCTCCCCCAAGTCACTACCCATCACTAGAGAGCCCAGTTGACACCCTCTATGCCTCCACTACCTTAACATATTGATTATCTTCACTCTCCTCTTGTAACTACTACTATACCTATATAGATAGTAGATAATGTAGTTAAAGTTGTTACTTGATGTGCCACCATACCTCCTCCACCTAGTCAAGAGCCCTACCATCCTTGTATTCTTTCCCATCCCAGGCCCAATCGACTTGCATATGTATATCTACACAAATCATATGATATTTTTGAACAATTAAGAAACACTCTAGATAATATTTCCATGTTAGAACTACTTTAGAAAGCCAATGTATTCAAGGACATTCTTTATCATGCACTCACTCAGACTTATATGCCCATTGATTTAGAGCCTTCTTATTTTTCATCAATGGTTAACACACTAACAATATAGAAGATGCTATTACTTTTGATCTTGATGATTTTCCATCTCAAATATTTATTGATCAAAATTTACCACTATTCATACAAGTTGAAGTTAAAACTAGCACAATTAAGAGAGTTCTAGTTGATAATGGTTTCATACTTAATTTATGTAATATTAAATTCTTAAAGATCATGGGTATAGATATGGTATCCATGAAAATATCATATAATAAAATTAGAGGGTTTTATGATATACCATGATAAACTTTGTGCACTATTGCTTTAGATGTCATAATAGGACCCAAAAACCTCTTTATGCAGTTCTAGGTCATGCTAGGTCCTCTTCATTATAATTTTTTACTTAGATGACCTTAGATACATGTTATGGGGGTAATCACTTACACTCTTCATTTATGTGTTAAGTTTATCCATGAAGGATACCTTTATACATGTCCAATAGATAACCAACCATTCAAATATTATCAAACTATAGAGTCATCATTGACTATTTCACCAAATGAGACACCTCATATCATAGTTTAGTAACCACCTCATTGCATTTCTCTTGATTAAATACATACATATGAGGTTGGAGAGACTATCACTTCTTACACTCCACTTATAGTTATGTCATCAGCTCTGTATATTTAGCTAGTCACAGTAGCTTTAGCCATTCTAGCTACTCCATTAGTCATGATTCCTACACCTATTATAATTAGACATTCATTGATAGTAGTTTTAGTAGTACTAGTTAAATATATAGATATAATTACTCCATCAGTTATAGACACTCTCATAGCACCATTATCTACTACTACTATAGTTGATGAGACTCCCATATCATAGTTACCCCTTATGGTATATTTTGAGTTACCATATGCACATGATGTTGATACATATTCTCAAGCTATTTTAGATGATGATATGACACCCACACTCATAGATGACTATTTATATGCATTATCTTTACACTAGTAGGCCTAAGAGAGTACCAATATGAATCTATATCTCTCATTACACATCCTATATCACTCCTAGCATCTCACACTACACTCATAGAATATACTCCACATTTATGGCCATAGACAAATCACATAACACATATAGTTCACATGGTTACCTCTATGGATATAGAGCTAGTGAATTATATTTAGGTAGGTAGCACACAACATCAACCATATATTATGTTATAAATGTTACTTGATCATGGACTCATCACCTTACCTATAGTGTGACATAGATCTATTAGCATATTATCATAGCAAGATGGTCACACATTTTGTCTTTTTCATAAGATCACATGTCATGATACAAACTCATGTACATCTTTACAAAAAATATTAGATAAACTATAGGTTTATGGTATTATTCAAATTACATCACTAATATAACCAAATTCTTCATCTCCATCAAAATAATCTACTATTAGAACTAAACATCCTAGAGAAGAATTAGTATCTCCATCACCAGAGCAACCTTCAGTTCACCTTCGGCAGGATGCCACTACATACATAGCTTCTATAACATATGATGATAATAATGATGTTGATCTTGAGGTATTTTATGATTAACATGATCCCTTCCTCCCTATTCATCTTCATCCAACTCCATTTTTATAACTTTTACCCCCTCCAACCTAGCATTTTATTCATATGCTTGTATATAATCTCATTATGATTACTTGTACATAGTTTGTTATGCTTGATTGTACATAGTTCCTTTTCAATTTATTGTACATAATCCTATTATGATTGATTTTACATGGCTCAAAACTTTAAAAAATTCAAAAATAATAAAATTTTTGAAAATACAAATACATTCAAAAACACAAAAAATATTTCAATTATATGCGTCATCCATGATTTACATTGCTACTACTATGCTAGACTTAAATTTTTTATTATATGATTATTTTTTGTTGATTTATCTACATTACCATGCTTGATTTTATCTTCTTTGAGTGTGTGTAGTGACATCTAAATCCTTGATTGCTTCACTCTACCCATTGAAGGGGCATCCTACTTCTACATTCAAGACATACTTTAATATATTTACCCACTGGAGGCATCTTTTACATGAATACACCATCTATGTTATGTCATTACTACACCACACACTCTAGTTATCATGATTATGTACATTATTTAATAGATCAAAAAGATTACTCTATCAACATTCCACTAGTATATAACACTTATGCATATCTCAGCATATACCTAGTCTTGTACTAACATGTCTTGCATACCTTCACATTCTTGATTTGATTAGTTATATCATGATTGTATTTCTGGTTCTTATGTTCTTTCTTTTCTTGATTAGAATTAGCTTGATGTAATTGCATTTTACTATTCCTTTTTGTCTCCTGTATGTGCCTTAGTGCATTTTCCAATGTCCTTCACTTCTATTCATGTGTGTGCCTTTGTACATTTGCCAATGTCCCTTATTTTTAATCTTCTATGTGCTTGTTTCAATTATATGTGTATGAAAAATTTGAACATGCCTTGTATATGTGATTTTTTGATTGAGTTACATGTGCCCATGTCCTTTGTTTTCTTGGCCCCTTGGCCATATTTTTCATGCTTCTTGATTCTTACCTTGTGTGTTTGTTACTTGATTTCTTTTTTGTTATTTTCAATCCATGATCCTAATAATTCATTATCTTGATTTTTTGGATGTCATGATGTAAATCATGATCCATCCCTACATGATAACTAAAAACTAACCAGACTTCTCATTCTATTTCTAGTTCAGTATATTGCATTAAATTATTATATCTATCTAGGCATACCCCTATTGATTTACTAATATCTTAATAAAAACCATGCTATATCTTGATATATCTTATCGATTATCATTACTATATCATGTATCTTTGCAACATAACAAACTTTGAAGGCTCTTTATTATAAGGGTAGTCATTATAGGGTCTTCATTCCTACCCTTAAAAGGGGAAACAAATAGGGTTTTTTTCATAAATATCAAAACTCCTTACAATAAAAAATCTAGCTTCTAAAATAGCTCAAAATAGTAATCAAAGCTCAAACCAGGAAAAATAAATAAAAAAATAGTGATGATTCGAGTATAGTTTTTATTTTCAACAAAGGACAATAGTGATAGACATGGACAATAGTGTTGGACACCAGGGTATCCTATTTTTAGTGCTCTTATCCAAACAATAAAAAACTAGATTTTATAAAAGTAGGTACAAAAGTAGGTTCAACTATAGTTTTACACATCTGGACCAATTTAGAATCAATAGTTTTTAGTACACTTTTTATCAAATAATATAGATATAAGGGGTATCATGCATGGTATGATGGCTCTCACTTCTAGTTTTAGATATGGTAATTGGTATAGCTTCTAGATTAGAATCCATGTTTTAGACACTAGTGTTTGGGGGTAATGTGTGTGTTACAATTATTTTATTTCTTTCCAAGTTTAGCATTACCTAGGCATTCTCAGTGGTTGCATGCCTTATTTTATTTGTAGGTGGTTAGCATCATTTTGGAGTGGCTTTCATACAAGCTTAATCTCTACATTCTTGAGTTCTTGAGTTTCTGAGTGGCTTTCATATAAGCCTAGTTTCTAGTTTTAGAGTGGATTTCATACAAGCCTAATCTCCATATTTCAAAGTGACTAAAGTGGCCAAATTTCAAACATAAATTTAGCTATCCATGCCAAGATTTTCATATTATAGATCATTCATGGGCTTCATGAGCCATCTCATTTAACACACATTTCATATCGATATCAGTTTATAGCTTCACTCCATGGGGCAATGATGGATCCAAAAGACTAGATATCCTTCGTATTCTTTAGCCACCTATTTAGAGGGGTTGGATACATAGTCAAACATTTATTGGTATACATGTGATCATATATCTTCACTTAGTAGGTGAAAATGGAGCCAAAGGACTGGCCTTTGCATTCTTGAGCCACTATCAGGGAATTGAGCACTTAGCTCTATTCATGATATTACTCTGGGTAAAATACCTTCTAGTATTACTCAGAATAATCCAACATCACTGAACATCAAAATAGGTTTTTTATTTGTTTTTGTACCCAATGAGGTGTATTCATTCATTTCACTTCCTCTCTCTCTTACCTAGCTTTGTATATTCTTATTTTAGATATAATGTATCTAGTAATAATTTTTCTTGTAGATTCATACTTCACATCATGCACTCTCTATGCACATGCAACATCACAATAGCTTCATGAAATTCACCCTTACAAGTAAGGTCAATTATGCTTTCTATTTTTCCTTTATCAAAGTATTTTGCTTTGCTGCATCACTAGAATAAAGGTGGGGGGTAAATATAGACATATAAAACACAAAAATTGGTAACTTGAGTCTGGCTAATGACACCCAACCCATATTTCCCTCTTGCTTTCTCCCATGACCCTCATAGGCACCTTTTCAATGATTCTCAGTCACCTGTAGGCTTTCAAGACCTCATTCTAACTTAGCGAGGACCCTTTTTCCATGCTTATTCCATCCCTCTAGGTCCTATACCCTCAAGACAATAGCATCCAACTTGGACTATAGCACTAGACCTTAGGGTGTACCTTTTTTTGTGCTCCTATCCAATCATATTTTAAGCATAGATTACCATTTTTACTCAATTTTTCCTCTTCATTGTGTTAACCTAGCATGATTACATTTAACCCATGACCAATATATCCCTATATAATCTCATTCAAAGATAATTTGGAAAGGGTTTTCAAATATCACTAAGCAATAAAGAATACAAGCAAGACTATTCAATCAATCTTCCCTATTATTTACATACAAACAACTAATACACTTATAAGCTCATCAAAATCCTTACACTAGCCCCTAACCACCTTAATCATATCTAGTTTTTACATTTCTTACATTCTCATATTACAATTACACTATGCACTTTCAAAGGGAAAACTACATATGGCTTGATCCCACTTCAAAGTAATGGTATGTAGGCAACATTCCCACATATGGGGTGTTAATCACATCTAGTGCATCTTACACACACCAACCCTTATCTTTTCTCAAAGTCAAATTCAAGCTTATAGGATACTGAATATTGAATATAAATCAACTCTACAAAGAGATCTATTGAGAGTTAAGCTTAAAATTTTCATAGGTAGGGTCATATAGGAGTGGTGAACAGAACTCAAAAATCTCAAAACTTTGTGACTAGTTTGGACAATAGTGGTAGGAACATGAATATAGTGATAGACATCAAAGCATAATATTTTTAGTGTTCTTATCCTTTCACCAAATGGAAGCTATATCTAGGTTCTTGATACCATCCCAATCTTGTACAGTCAATATTAGCCTTCATCTTAGTCAGATTAGTATAGTTATAAGCTAGGTTATATTTCTCTCTCTATTCACTTGATATTTTTAGAAAGTATAAACAATAATTAAAATTATTAAATTAGTAGGTTAATTATGGCATAATTATTTACTAATTTAATTTACTCATACTTTTAACTAAATAGGAATAAAAAACCTAATTATTCCCAAAAAGGTTAAATTAGTCCATATGGTTCAAATTGTAATGACCAAGTCCCTATAGGTCAAACTTCAATAACTTAACCTTGAGCTTTAAGATCATTCCATATGTTAGCACATGGATTCCTTGATAATGATATTCAAAATGACTAAGTATTTTTCTTCAACAAGTATCTAGGTTCGCATCATTGAGATATATGACTTCATCTCACTTCTCTTTGAATTAAGAGGAAATGGCTTTAAGTCATGTTTTTAGAGCACCCAATAAAATAGGATTATGCCACATTTTCTCATCTAGTTAACTCAATTCTATCAAAACAAAAGGCTAAGGTAAGGGTTTTATAAGATCTTGAACTCTAAAATCATTCAAAGTGTCTCCATCTTATTCCTCTAAATCAAAACAATGAAGTGGTCAAGTCCCAAGCATCTAGATAAGTGATATTGTCACATGTAGAATGATCTTGCTCATCCATAACTAAAAATATTAATAACATACTTAGTATACATGAAAGTATCCAAATAATCAATGTTAGTTTATGTGGTATCATCCCACTCATTCAAATATTGCAAACATAACAAATGACAATATAGAGACTGTAAGTCCTTGGATTAGAAAAATGGTTCCATATGTCAAGATCTCATTTAACCATGGATAAAATTATAGGGAAACATTAATAAAATATCAAAAAATAAATAAAAGAGTGAGATCATACCATATGTTGGAATCTCACTCAATTTTTACTAAAGGGGGCATATGGTTCAAAATAATAATTTCAAACCTAGTGGAAGAGTGATGATAAGAAAAGTGTCATAATACAACTAAAGGAGATAGGACACAAAGTATATCAAAGATATGAATGTGGGCACCCAAAAATGATATCCAAATATTTATCATTTTTAAAATGACAAAGTATTCAAAGACATTATCAATGTTTCATATGGCTTATTCCTCAATCATTCATAGTGTCATAGAGGTAAAAGAGGCCTATGTTTCCCATATTTGCTATACATAATATCTCTAAAAAATATGTTCCTCCATGATTATTTTATTTATTTGTATATGTTTTATCTTGTCAAATAATCATTGACATCTCAATGGATCCTAATAGACCCATTAGGATGCAATCCACATCAGAATTCTCCTAGGTGTTCCTCAGTGGACCATGGAATTCCTTTCCATATTATCTATTATGGAAGATGGAATATTATGACATAATTATGTTTTACCATTTCAAACAATGATTGTTGAGACTAGTATTGTGTCTCATAGAGGCAAGACCCATCTCTCCCTTCTATATATACTACTACCTAGTGCGCTAGAAAGGTTGATTCTATTTACAAAGAGATGTTGTTAGAATAATGCAAAATTTATTTTCTATATAAATTCATATGGTTGCCTTGAACTTATTCCACTATTTTTATGCTTTAATGGTTTAACATTAATGTTATAAGATTTTAATTTATGTTTTTAAATAGATTGTATGCATTAAATAAGATGCGTTTTGGTTATTTTAGTTAGGTTCTTATATTATTTTTTATTTATTTGAAGTCTATAAAGATCTTGTGTAATTAAATATAGACCTATTTTTAGTTCATTAATTAAAGGATTCTTATAATTAAGAATTTTCCCTTTCTAATTAAACTCTCACACTATGTGACTAAAGCCTAAACCATTGTGAAACTTAGGATACAATGGTGTAACTATAGCTAGTCGTGTTTTTTTCTTGGAAACATTCATATTTCCCATTTAATCAAAAGAATTTATTTCTAACTTATCCTCCCTCTCTTTTGATGTTTATTTATGAAAAGTGATCTTTCCAATTATTAATAATTAATGAAGTCAATCAAAGTAGAACTTTTAAATTCAATGTCTTAAAACTTGTCTAATTAAAAGTATATAAGTCCTATGAGTTAGTTATAAAATTGGTATTGGACCTTTGGTGTTAGTCCTAGATATCTTGGAGATATATTCCAAGTAGGATATTTAATGGATCCTCATAATTATATATCATTCCCTACATTATCTCAATAGAAATACTAAAATGACAAGACATAATTCCCATAGTTTTTCCCAAGCTTGCTTAATACATATAATCTAATAAGTGTATCTGGGATAGATGACTTGGCCCAAACAATAGCTCACAGTAAAAGGAGGGCCTTGAGCATAATATATTTTCCCATCCTTTACACTTTCCCAACCTATTTCAATGTTAAATTTAGAATAATAATTGGTTCTAGAAGGAGGGAACCTCTTCTCACTATCTAACAAGGATCTAACCTACTAGCCTACCTACGAGCAACCTAGAGCCTACTTTGTTGATCAATAGATCTTGATTTGATCTTGGATTACTAATAATATCCCCATTATAACTCCATAGGAGAAATAGAACTACTGGAGGGAGACCAAGACCCATGGTTACACCTACTAGCTCATCCTTTTAGCTTGTCACTAACATAACTCCACCTATGGTGTGGATAGTTAGGTCTACTATTGACATTCATAGAGTTATCCATGATTTACCCAAGAACATACAAAAATATCTCCCAATATTCACACCAAGTGTGGGGTATACTACTAAGGAAAATTAACATCATGAAAAACTAATCTCAAGTTTCTCAATGTCAAATATGAGTACATTACCTATAGGTTTTTCCCATTCACTCTAATGTACACACTATACGATTGGTTCCTAAAATTTCCCAAAGGATGTATCACAAGCTAGTAACACATTCCTCACCTAGTTTGGGCAAGTCATCAATCCAAGTGTGTTATATTAATAGTTTACCTACATCTAAATGGAACCTAATGAGCCCATAATAAATTTAAATGATAGGTTTTAGAAGATATACATGAAAATCACTATGCCATTTAAACTACATGCCTATATAGCCTTTAAATGTACAATAACACACTAAATATTTAGAATTCTATGTTCATATGTAGAGATCCTTTAGTGGTATACTTACTCTAGCTTATGGTGAGGCCATTAAATTATAAATATACCTAAATCATTAAGGTCTATTGGCATAATCCATCTTGAGTCTACTATCAAGTATACCTAATTTAAACTCCCTCTTTAACACCAACTAGAATATAATCATGCCATAATCTATGCTAGTGATTAACCATCTTATTTTGAGGCACGCTACTCCTAATAAGCCCCTAGGCATTATTATCTCAATCAATAATGAATTGTCACCTCAATACCATAATCTAACACTGGTCCCTTTGTGAACAACATCTAAAGTGTAGCTTAGGAGTCCACCAAGAATAATTTGGATGCTTTACATTGCATAGTACTAAATATCAAAAATAACTCTGTGGGCCTCTAGAGATAGGTTAGAAATAATGGTGGTAAGATTTGAAACATGAAATTCACATACTAGAGGTAAAATTATCCCCATAACTACTCTAACAACCAACCAAATCCCTCATCTAATAATATCCCTAAGATAAACATATGCAAGTTGGACTTGGCTAAGTTGTGCCATGTGAAAAATATAAAACAACATGGAGAAATTAATTACATTGAATTTTGTAGTGTATTTATCATCTTCAAGAAAGATATGAAGAGTATGAGGTAGTCCCAAACCACCACAAGTCTACCAATCAGACTAGGACCTCTAATGCTCCAAAATACCCAAGCACTACCATGGTAATAGAGACATTAGACTTCCCCATCCATGAAGATAATGAACTAAAAGATGTCACTGATGAGGTATATGATTTTCAATAATTCCAAAGGAGTAATTACACTCTTATGACTAAACATAGTATTATCCCCTTACCATATTAAACCATCCTAATAATAGTTTCATTCCTCCTAATCTAAGAGTAAATAATGTCCCTCCACCTTTAAAAATAATAATCCTAAACTAGCTGAAGATATCAAGCCTACCACTAACAAGACTAGGTAGAACATATTAGAGGACATGAAGTAGATCAAGGAAAACATCATTTTACATGAGCTTGTCTAGATCAATGAGCAAAGAGATCTCCTCCTAAAGTCTCTAATAGATAAACTAGCTCAACCCAAACCCAAGCCTACACACATTAACATGCTGATACATAAGAATAAGGATGAGGTCCTACCTTTCCTCCTTATGGTTAGGCTATTTGGTATGAATATTCATAACTATTTAGTTGACTTAGGAGCCTCTATGAATTCCATGTGTATTGAATTTTTTCAAAAACTAGGACAAACACCTATTAATTTAGATAAAATAGTGATCTAATTGGATAATTCTAAAGTTAATGTAGTGGGTGAGAGATTGAATGTTCATATGCAGCTAGAATCTAAGCCCAATGTCTAATAATTTATGGATATTCAAGTAGTGGATATCACAAGCCTTATGGGATGTTTCTTAGTAGAGACTATTCTAAGATCTTGAATGAATACATGGCTATAGACTTATCCCATATGTGTTTACCTTATAGAGGTGTATCTAATCAAATATATATTGATAGAGAACCCAAAATGAAACACATGATCATAAAATACAATGCAATCAATGAAATAGTGAACATAGTATCCTCTGACATAGGTGTTTATACCTTGTATACAAAATTTACTAAAAAACAAGATGATAAATATCCTAAATTTCTATGTCTATGGTCCTTATACTTTGATGGGGCCCATTCTAAATGGTCTTGGAGTAGGAATTATTCTCATTGACCCATTAGGGAAATGACACATATCTACCTATAGGATCTAGCTCCCTTGTACCAACAACCTATCAGAATACGAAGCCTTGATCTTATAACTATAGATTGTGTTGAAAAATAGGGTCAAATAATTTAGAGCATTTGGATATTTTGAACTAGTAGTGAACCAAGTCAGGAGAAAGTTCTAATGTAATTTTTATTATTTGAGGAAATAAAAACATATGGTGTGGGATTTGATATAAATGTTCAATGATTTCAATGTAATACCCATTATTATAGAATAAAATCATGTGGATTATTCATTGACAATTTCTATTTCAAACCTAACCACCCTAGATTACTTGGGGCTACAAAAAATTTCAATAGTTTTCATCCCATATCCCTTAGTACTAGATAGTATCATGAAATGATAGGTGTAGAAACTATTTTATGGATTATATATCACCTCAATCTTGCATACTTATAAAACTAAGACCTTGGTTGTTCCTTTTAGTTTTGAACCTTTATTTCTTTTTAAAGTCTTGCATCTACTCTTTATTATGCCCCTTGGCCTATATATTAGTATAAATAGTCTTATATTGATGAATCAAGCCTTATATATTTCCTCCAATGATTAAAACCTACTTATATTTTACTTTATAAGTTTTGAGTCTATACCTAATTTTTTGCTCCCTAAATACTAATGTTTGGGATAGATACTAGTGTTGATTCTAGTGTCTTCAATTGATGTGTCTAGTGCCTTAAAGTCATCCAATTTTTAAATTAAATATATCTAAATGGTCAGCTTAAGTGTTTTAATGTAGGATACTTATCAAAAGGTATTGATATAAATACAAAATCAACCCTAATTCATTCTTCAACTAGAAAATACCAAAAGAGACCAAGGCAACCTATTAAAATCACTCAATCAAGCATTCAATTGAACAAAGCTTCCCTATTTCCATACTAGTCATAGGGAAAACATATCTATAGGTTTAAATTACTGAAGGAGTATCCCAAGGGGTTGATTTTACAAGTTATAAGATAGGTCACTAATGCACTTACTTTACACATATTTCATGATTCAAACATAATAAAACATGTAGGGGAGAACTACATTAGTCAGAGGCCCTCTTCAGAGTATTATATATGTAGGTAATTCTTATTTATAGAGAGGTATTTGGGGTCATCTCAACACTATGTCCCCACTAACCCATTTTTCACCAAGGTCACCATAAAGATGAAGAACTATGGTTTTACAAATTCACAAAGAGTGACAATCCATGACCTTGATCTAAATTCTACATAGTGAAGGTGAAGTTAAAACCATAAGTATCTATGTGGTTTCATCCTTTTCTAGTAGTTATTCCATACATGGCACTTGCATCAAGTTTAGAAATTAGTATTGATGCAACCATCCTAGGCTAATGATAATATTCATAGATCAAGAAGCATCAAATCTAGAATTTGAGGACTATTCCAAAATTATCTTCCAATCTACTTTCTTCATGTTCCATATCCATAATTTCATTTTCATACTAAAAATCTAATTACATTAATTATTTTTTATTTCTATACTTAGCATAGTTATACATACTATTTTTAGCCTATCTCAATTAATAAATTTAGTGTATGTTTATATCTAAGCTTAGTACCCAATTGGTCTATTGTAGATATAATCATCACCCTTGTGCATTATCATTTTTATATTATTAACCTTATATAATAAATAAGGATTCATATATCCAATTTAGGGTTAAACATTTGGTGAACCTGATTCATATGAATGTAAACATTTATGATCCCTAAGGTTTTTAGCTAGCTAAGGTTTTAAATTGTTTTAATTTTTCATTTATTATATTATTTTGCATTCAACTTATGGGTAGACCTAGGTTGGGAGGTGTTCCTATTGAACAAATTGAGCTTCTTCTCCCACCACCTAAGATTTCTTAAAGCAATGAGAGACATAATCCTATAGACCATGATGATACCAATGTTGAAAATGGAAATCATAATGATAAGATAATCATAGAAGAAGATTCTGATAATGAAAATCATGATTCTAATGAAACCAATTAATATGATCAAATATACCATGGGAAAGTTGAATAAATTTCATTATTTAATGTGTGTATTCATCAACACCATGAATATCTTGATGAGTTCCTAAAAACTATATTGGAGATTAAAAAAATTCAAAAGGTATAGTTCAAATATCCTTCCCCTTGAACACATTACCATTGAATACTTCTAATGTGGGCATAGGTTATGTGTTTAAACCTTTGTTTCCTAAAACTATTATTGCTAGACATACCATATTACCAATAGTTTCAAGTCAAATATTGGTTCTAATGCCTATTACTACCCAAACCATGCTTGCATCCCCTTTGGTGGATTTTAAAATTTATAATCTAAATCCCAATGGATCCATAGTTCAAACACTCCTTCAAGTTATAAATACCTTGGAGGACAAGGTCACAAACATTAAAAAAAGACTTTAAATTTACCTCATGTTTTGTATTCCAAAGATATGTTGCATAACCCTCTTTCATTTTAGATCCCTTTTCACCTTTTCCCAACTACTTTTGTTTCACATTAGTTCACATTTTATGATGGTAAGGGTGATCTTAAATAACATATTTGAACCTTTTATGAACCATGCCTTGATTATGCTTCCAATTCTAAAATTTTGACCAAATTATTTTCAAGAATCCTCAAGGACAATGATTTGAGGTGGTTCTATGAATTACCTCTCCAATATGTGAAAACATTCAAAACTTTTATAGATCTATTTTTAACACAATTTTTAATTAATATTTCTAAAAAGGTTTCCCATGATTAAATTGCCAAAATAAAACATGGAATAAATGAACCTATCAATGAATATGTCTTTAGGTACAAGGCATTATTACCTAAAATGATCGACCCTATGGTAGATAAGGAATTGAAAGACATATTTAAGAAAACTTTTCTTTCTCCTTTACATGAGTTCATTGTTTAAGTTAAAATCTTTTGATGCCCTATGCCATGTTTTACAAGACTATGAAATTAAGCTTATTTATTTAAATAAGCTCAAATATGTAGCAAACAAATCAATTTCATCTACATATAATACCAAATTTACAATCAAACTAAATTATAAGGTAAAACCTCTTGAGCCTAAAAAGGAAACAACCACCATAGTTGATGAAATTTCACAAAAACATAATTTGCTTATCTTATCCAATGCACCAAAGAGATAATTTGCACATTTAATTGAGTCCCTAGATTCATTGCTCTCATAGTTAATAGAGTGTTAGATTATATATTTACCTCATCTTATAGAGGTTGATATAGATAGACCTTTACCCAAAGGATATGATGTGAATAGTTATTTTTATTATCATCAAGGACCAAGACATTCTGTGAATATATGTTTTACCTTAAAGCATAAGATTCGAGACCTTATTAATGACCAAAATATTGTATTTTGATGATCCTTAAAAGGAATTATGTTCACAACCTAGTGATCACCATAAGAAAAAATATTTAACAAAACTTTGTAAGACCAATCTAAGAAGAAACCAAAAGTACAAAATGGAATATAATGCACATCCTCCTATGTCAAATTATGGGCACCAATTAGATGGGATTATTAGTACTTATAGATGACATATACCTTATGTGGTTTAAATACCTTTTATTTCTTTTGATGATATTTAGATTAAGGATGATGACTCTGATCTTAATTATTTATTCATTTGAGCATAAATTCATAAACACCATATATTTCATTCTACTATTGATAATGTTTCAAGTGAGATGGTTTACACCATGACATTACTTACGCACTTGGGTTATACTCATCGTGATTTTCATTCTCCTACTAGATAAATTAGAGAAATTGATGGGACCTCTTAGAAGGTTCTTGGTGAGATTGACCTACCTTTGTAGGTTATTCTCATACATGTTGTTACTACCTTTTCAATTATACCTTCCACAAGCATATTTGATATGTTATTAAGAAGACCTTGGATAAATACAACTCAAATAGTACCTTATATAGTGCATGGGTGTGTTAAATACATTCATGCCAATTAGGTAATTATATTTTTTAAAATCCCATATGATATTCCTCTTAAACAAAAGAAACTTATACCTAGGTATCTATCTGTATGCAAAAGGAAATGTAACTGATCTATAAATCAATCCTAAATTAGAGAAGATAAATCCTACTTACACTTCTAATTATTGATAAATTAGATATATAGGGTCATGACCAATATGGATTTGATAGAAATATAAGGTATCTCTTACTACAATAATATCACTATGGAGGGTTCCAAAGCCTCTATTTAATCAAAACAATGAAATAACCCTAACTAGGTCCTATGTTTTCATATTTACTAAACTAATAACAATTATGTAAAGTCTAATGTAGTGATCACCAATGTTTATGGAAAAAATTTGGTGTTAATAAACATAAAAGTAAACATGCATAAGATAATCCTTATTAATCTATGTGTAGGAAAACCCCTAATTCATGGTGAGAGAAATATATTTAAAATCCATTACTTATGATACTTCTATCTACTAAAGAGAGCAGAAAAGTTAGTGATACTTACCTTTAAGATGAACCTGATAAGACTCAATATTTCCCTTGGCTAAAGGTGCTTTGTAAGAGGTTGTTGTGGTTTGTAAGGATCACTAAGAAAAGCCAAAGCATCCAAGAATTTTCCACCAGACAAGATTCTTCTCCAAGTAGAAACCTTATGCTAAGAATCCTCAAGGATAATGGTGGAAGAGAAGATTGTAAAGACACAAAAATTAATAATTAACTCCTAGTTTCTCTCTAAGAATGGAGAAATGAATGTGTTGATATATTTTATTCTAACCCTCATCCTTTTTGAAAGTTTAGGCTAACAAGGTAGACCTAATAGACATTGTATCATTATTGATAAAAATAAATTAGGTCTTAGTGTAGGTTTGCCAAGGGTAGACCTAAACCCAAGATAAGTTTTATCAATTAGAGGATAAGGTCGATGGGGTTGATAGTATAATGTAAACTATTTAAAAGGATTTTAGGCTAGGGAAGGGCTAATGAAGGCAAAAAATGACTAGAAGAGGGTGTAAAATAGGAGTTAAAGCTTAGGGGAATGTTTTTATGATATGTTAGATTGATAAAAAGTGTTATTATTGAGACAAAAATCTTGCAAAGAACCAATGGTCTGCCACCCCTTTCAAGGTACACCCCTTAAGGCATGCACTCAGAGATGAGACTCGATGGGTTCCTATAAGATATAAAGCATTAGTAATTGATAAAATTTTAAAATATTATGTGTATAATATTCCCCACTCTAATCTCCTCATGTGTCACTTAGGTGCAACAAGTGATGTTACTTTGACAAAATAATAGAGAAACACATAACACTGAGGCTAAAAAAAGTTGAAGTATTTTAAAGCAAAAATTACTAGAATTTAAATGACTAAAATGGAAATAACTTGAAAAAGTAAAGTATGCATAACTTGATATACCTTTCTCCCTCTATGGTTGTCTATTATGTTTTTATTTTTAATCATGGAGGGTGTAGAGACTACTTTTAACAAACCCAAGAATACAAAACTAAAGAGAAAAAACAAACAAATGCAAAAAAACCAAGATAATTGATGATATGTAGATGAGACGTACTTGGAAATTTAGAAATCTGAGGTGATAATTCTTATGTTAAACCTAATGACAAAGTCAAAAAAATTTAGAGTAAATTAGGTAACCAAATTCCAAGGCTACAAAAGAACAAAAAAATAAAAAAAGTAAACCTTAAGTAAGAAAGGCAAACTCACCAAGTCAGACCAAGGATACATGTCAAAAATAATGGTAATCAAACATCAATTTGAAATTTGCAACAATCCTTAATTAAATAATGATGGGTAAGTAAAATTTTAAAATGACATTGATGAGTGAGTAGTAACAATCCTTACTCAGTCATCAATGGAGAAAGGTACATAAAAGGTAAAACAACATTGGTGAGTGAGAAGTAACAAGCCAACATCAATCATTAATTGAAAAAGTACATTAAAGTAGAAATGGACTCAAGTGTATATAAAAAAGGTGGTAGTACAAAAATAAAAAATAAAAAAAGAAGGAAAAGTGATGTTGGGATGTAGAGTCATGGTGTAAAAATAATCCATAATTACTCAAGCATATTGTTTTGTTCTAAAGATAGATAAAACTAAAATAAATTAGTGGTAGCATTATTTTAATATGTGGAGAAGGAGTATAGAATGGAAAATGGATTTAGAATCACACTTTCCTATCAAGGGGGAAAATGAAATGGGTGAAAGGGAGAATAAAGGTAAAACCAAGGTAGAGGAATTCTTTATCAAATTCAAAACACTCAAATTAGGTTTGTCAAAACAAGAGGACTTTCAACCCTAGCGACTCTAAATAACTTCCCATAGCCACACAAGTCCTATATCAATAAATGAAGTAGGTATATCATCCCATTAAGGCTATATGCATAAAAATTAAGATGGACTTACCTTCCCAGAATGCATTTCCCATTCTATAGGACCCCTTATAGAACCATCAGTCTACTACAAAGAATGGGTACTTATGTGAAAAATTAGTTAAAACCATAGAGTTTTTTTAATTATTTTATTCTAATCTACTAGCCTATCACACCCGAATAGACCTCAGCTTTATGATGAGGCTAATTGAGGAGTTTTATATTTGATTAGAGATAGGAGATGTGTTATTAATCACATCTTTTAGTGTGATTTTGATTTTTGAAATTTTTATGTTGCATTTTGTATCATTACCTTTTATTTCAAATGATTTGTATTTTAACTTTCTTGATGGATTTTTTTTCCTCCTCCATACAAATTTAGAGAAACAAACATGGGTCATAAAAATGACTTTTATTTGAATACTTTGGATTTGGTTGCTAAAAAAAATAAATTAGAGAGCATGGTGTCTAAGAGTCTCATTAATATAGGTGAAATAAAAGTGTTATCTTGACTTTAACCTTGCTTTATCCAATTTTGAGTGAAAGGAAAGGAAGTCAAGAGGAATAAAACATGAAACAATTAATATTACTTCAAATCACAAAAAGGTGACAAAGGGTGAAAAAGGGATACAATGATAGTAGATTGTGTTTCTTTATTATAAGAATGATGGATGTGTAAGAAAATATGCTAACACTTTATTATTGTGAAATTTTTATCTACAAAAGAAGGAAAAGTAGAAATGGAGAAAAAAGATAAAAAACTCATGATGATTGTAAATAAATTTTATAAAAGGAACATTAAATTAATTAAATATGGTGATTTAATGAGGAAGGTCAAGTCTTATCCATGGTCTTACACTACAACTTGTAAAAGATAAACCCATGAGGGTGGACAAAGAATGTACAAACAAATGAGATAAATATGTTATTTGTGAGGAAGGTCAGGTCATATAAATGGTTTTACATTGAAACACACAAAATAAAAACCCATAGGGGTGCCAAAATGTATTGGAAATTAAGGAAGCAAGGAGATCAAAAATAGAAAATCATGAGGAAGATCGGGTCCTATCTTCACAATGCAACTCATGATAAAAGGGAAACAAAAGGACCAAAAGGAAAGGATAAGGTTTTTAGAAAGAGAGACTATTATAGAGGGTGATACCCATGTAAATATCCTTCAAAAAGTGTTATAAGTATAGCATATAGAAATCATGATAATAATGGAAATATCTATGCTAACATCTATATCAAGGATGAACATTGAGAGACAAGCATGTGTCTTGAAAGGTTTCTTGAATTTGAATTAGTTTGGTATCATGTAATGTAGAATAAGAGTGGGAATCATAAGATGCCCCAAAGGTTGAATTAACATGTGGGTGGGCCTAAAAATATGCCCTAAAATATGAAAAGAAAAAGAAAATATAAGAAGAAAAGAGCACCCCATATAGTGTCTAAATGGATTCAGGTTATCCAAGAAGATTTTGATAGGGGATTTCATGATGCTTGATAAAATAAGAAAAATTTAGGAAAGAAGAAAGAGAATAAGGGATCGAGTCATCCAAATAGAGAATAATGTTAGCTAGACAAAGAATAAGGTCAACCAATAGGTAAAAAATCAACTAGGTTGATAGGGTATTACTAAGATATAGGATAAAAAGAATACATAGTCATATGGGTTGATTTTGTATTGTTGGATAAGGGATAAAACAAAGAGATAAGAAGACACAATCATGCATTTTAACTATGTACTACTTAAAATAAGGTAGAACATATTCTATGATAAACTATATCGACTGGGAAGATAGTGTTATGAAATAGGGGACAAATATTTAAAAGATAATTGAAGCAATAATGAAAGCAAACACACAAATAATTGGATTAATGTGATTGATCCAATTAGGGCACACAACACAAACCTTACACCAATGCTAGCCAATGCAAGTTTTGTAATATAAAATGAAATTATTAGAGAGCAAGCAATCAAATGAAAAGTAAAATCTAACTAAGTGGTCATCCTAAGTGTTATTTAGATTATTATAAAGTTTTGATGTTAGTGTGATAGGAGAGTTGGATAAAATAAGGAACTAAAAAGTAGTCTAGAGTTGGTTTCAAGATGTTTGGGTTGAAAGGTATATGTGTTGGTAATGGTACTATCTTGGTGTTGGTTCCTACCCCCTCACTTCATAATCTCATAGCAATAAGGTTGTTGGGTGCTTTGCCAATATATACCATTAACTATGTATATATACTTGGCTAGAAAACTAAGTCAACATCCCCCTTGGTGATGAAATCTAAGTCGGTAGGCCTTGGGAAGATAAATGTTTAAATGAATTTTTAATGTTATTCATTTGTTAGTGTGTGGAAAAGAGTAAAATAGTGTAACTAAAATGGTAATTTTAAAAACCACATATTTAGACAATGAGTTACTCTAAGAATGAAAATAGTTAGAAAGAAAATGCAAATTAATTACTAACAAATAGTTTTTAATTCTTTGATTAGGAATAGTATAGAGTCAGTTCAGGTGACATTATATGCAAATAGTATATAAAAGAGTCAACTAAGTCATTATTTTTCTATAGAATCAATGTCTTTAATAATAGATTCAAACAAGTAGACTATGAGTCTCAAATAGAGGATAAACTATAGAACTAGGTCAACCAAGTTAACCTAGTTAGCTATAGGATTATAGTTTTAAAGACTATTAACTTATGAAAAATAGAACTAAAAAAAATACTAAAATGACAAATGGAGGAAATAAAGGAACCTTGGTGGTCTTGAAGATGATTAATATTGCAAATTTTATGTTGTAATTCCTTAGTTGTTTCTTTCAAATTCTACAAACTGGCTCGATTAGTTTGACCAAGTTTTACAAAACCCTATATGTTGAAAAATAATAAGGAATAGGGTTGACCTATTTGATAGTATTTATTGACCTGTATATTGGTAGAAAGAATTGGCAAAAACATTCAACATTTTTGATAGTGTATGCTAATTTGGAACTGAATAAGAGTAATGTGTTGACCTATTCAATCTAGTAATCTATAGATAATGAAGACCTACATATATATAATAGAGTAATTTTGAAATGACTATGTTAAACTTGTGCACAAAAAGTTATAACTATGCCAATTGGTTTAATACAATATTACAAGTATGTAAAAATATAATAAAATGACAAAAATGATGGTGTGAAAGAAAACCTGGAAGGGTTATATTCATGTTAGGTTCACCATAATTTATGAAAATGGAAATGCAATTAACCTACAAATCAATCCTAGTTTGGAGAAGATAAATCCTAATTACACTTCCAATTGTTGATACATTATATATTTGATTTCATGATGAAGATGGATCTACTATACCTATCCAAGGGATATCATACCATAATAATATCACTAGGGAGGGTTACAAAGCCTCTAATCAAATAAAAATATACAATAAATCTAAATAAGTATTATGTTTTCATATTCACTAAACTAGTAATAAGTAAAGTCTAATCTAGTGCTCACCAAAGCTTGTGGCACTAAGTAGGGGTTAGTAAATGTAAAAGTAAGCATGCATAAGATAATCCCAATTAATCTATGTATAGGTAAAACCCTAATGCATGCAGAGAAAAATATATTAAAAATCTATTACTTATGTTACTTCTATCTACTAAAGAGAGGAGTAAATTTATAGATACTTACATTTAATATAAGCCCATCAAGACTCAATCTCTCCCTAGCCAAAGGTGATTCACAAGAGGTTGTGGTTTGTGGTTTGTAAGGATCAATAAAAAAGGCCAAAGCATCCATGAATTTTCCACAATACAAGATTATTCTCCAAGTAGAAACCCTAATCTAAGACTCTTCAAGTAGAATGGTAGAAGAGAAGATTGTAAATAATCACAAATGAATAATTAACTCTTGATGTCTCTCTAAGAATGGTGAAATGAATGTGTTTATATAATTTAATATAACCCTATTACTTTCCAAAATTTTAGGCCAACAAGGTTGACCCAATCAACATTATATCATTATTAATAAAAAAATTAGGTTTTGGTCTATGTCAATCAAGGGCCGACCTAGACCCTAAATAAGTTTTATCAATTAGATTACAAGGTTAATGGGGCCAATAGTGTAATGTAAACCATCAAAAATGATGTTAGGCTAGGGAAGGGCTTATGAAGGCATAAAATGACTAGAGGTGAGTGAAAAATAGGAGGTAAAGCTTAGGGGAATGTTTTTAGGAGATGTTTGGTTTGATATCAAGTGGTATTATAGGGAAAAAATCTTTTAAAACACTAATTATCTTCCCAACCCTTTCTTGGTGCACCCCTCAAGTCATTCACTCAAAGAGATTGAGACTTAATGGGTTCCTACAAGATAAAAAGCATCAATAATTGATAAAGTTTGAAAATATTATGTGTATACACTAAATATCAAACCTACTAAGGTTAATCCACCATAAAAATGTAATAAACAAGTAATCCCCGTTACTAGGTAGCTATTACTTTAGGCACCATTGCATTAGAGACATATAATTGATTCTATGGAATCCTAATCTACTACACACCATGCTTAGATATTTAGAGCACCTATACATGTTATTATTACTGCTATTCTAAGGAAACCACAAAGCACTCAATAATGTGTTCCACAAACCCTTACTCATATTACTCCTACTATTTTTCCAATACCATATAATCTTATTTTACATATGTAGAGCATTAAAAACACTATAATGATATATATATATATTACACCTATACATGTTCCTCAATAATGTCACCAAATTATTACACCAGGTTCACAGTGGGGAGATATATATGATCATCATTTAGATAGTAGCATATGATAGCTTTCCCCTTTCATGTTCCTAAAATACCAAAAAAAATTCAAAAATACAAAATCAGTTTTGGTACTTACATGTTTTATTGGCTCCTTGGCATCTATTTGTTACTTCTATATTAATGGATTGCATATAATTTACTTATACATACACGTGTTTCATGCTTATACTTGAGTGTGAAATATGGATACATATATACATTATATATTCCTATTTTATATGTTGGGCCTTTTCTCCACTCATGTCATATAGACATTGGGGACATCCACCTCTATGATCATAATACTTCCTAGTTATATCATTTTATGGTCACTCTACATTATCATGTTTTGATCTCAATATGTACTTACACATGCCTTTATCCATGATTATATCTTTCACATGATACTTGATATGCTATGCACTTGATGTTTTTCTTTGCTAACACATTTTATCGATGGGATACTATGACATGTTTATGTCGGTTACTTATGCTTTCATTTATGTGCTTCCTTGAGTGTTTATCCTTACCATTGTTTTGTTTGCTAAAGTATTTGAATATGCTCCTTTATTTATGGCTTCCATGCATATATATGCTTTATTTGAAATTTGAAAATTTTATTTATTATTGTACATACATTTGAATATGTCATCCTTACTTTTATGGAAATTTGACTAAGTCATGTTCCTTTGATTGTGTGGCATTTAAACATGTCCCTTATTTTTAGTTTCCTTGGACCATTTCCTTTTGAATTGATTTTGAGTGATCTTATGTGTGTGATTGATTTTATTATTGAAATTTTACTGTTAATATATAAACATTGTCATGTTCCTTATCATGCATCTTAGGCCTTCATGTGATCACATTGTGCTATCTGCTTCAATGTTATATTTACCCAGACATGTCTTATATGCTACATGGTTAAATTCATAAATTATGTAATTATCTTATCCTTTTTAGGTGAGGTTACTAATGGTTTATATTCTTCCCTCACTTCAAGTGGGGGGAATAATATCAGTGGGGGCATATCATAGAGGCATGTTCTTCACATTTGGCATAATTTTTAGATTAAATAAGGGCATGATTTAGAAGCATGTTCTACACACTTATTCAATTTGGTACTCATATTAGTTTTAAAATTTAGCGGGGGTATGCCATATATATGTGGATTCCACACATTCATAGTATCATATTCAGTAGGGGCATGCTTTGGAATCATGTTTGATCCACTTATTTAGTATCCATCATCATCAAATTTCATTATGGGGCATGTTTTAGAAACATGTACTCCACATTGGTACTTATTATAGTTTTTATATTTCTCTATATATAGTGGGGGCATTCTTTGGAAGCATTTTTTTCATACTTACACAATTTAAAACTTGGTCAAAGCATATTATTATATGATTCAAGTTTTTAGTAATTGTAGAATTATATACATTTGTGCTATTATTATATATAATCTTAACATGAGACATATCTAAGGTGCATATTCTATGCAATGCACACATAATATTGAAAAAAATTAATTAGTTTCAAATTTAAAAACACTATATTGTAGTATAATCACCCATTATAATGTACTTTTATGTACTGATACCTAGGATGTAATTTTATAGAGCACATCTACTATAATAGTTGGTTCACTTTTGGTATGGTTGAGATGATTAAATCGCTTAATATTTCCATGCTTTTAGGTTGGAATTGATTTTATCATCTATCCTTAGCAATTTGATAGTATGATTTGACTTAGTTCACTCATGTTTACTAGGTTATAACTATGATTGGGTTTTATGGTTAAGCTAATATTAACTATTGAGTGGTAACTCACCTTTTATCCAAAGTTGGGGGCATGTGATTTCCAATATCTCTCTATCTCCTTAGATATATGCACTTTCTATTTATACATATATTTTTTCTAATCTCAGTTCAAAGCCTTAGAATGATACATATTTCAAATTGACTTGATAATAGGCAAGGTAGTTACATCAATAGACAAGTGTAATTCTAATCCTTACTCTTTAAATTTCAATCAGTTCAAGTAATTAATTATACATTATATGCACTATGTATTATTACCTGCTCTTGGTTGTAGGCGAGTCACTAAAAAATCACTCAAGTTGGACTCAAACCAATATAAGGTGTGTTATACACACCCACATACACATTTCTTCCCTTTAACTAGTCATTTCATTACTAGAATAAAGGGGGGGGGGAATGTATACACTATTTTATGGATTATATAAAACCTCAATATTTTAAATTTTGAAAACTCAAACCTTGGTTGTTTCTTTTAGTTCTAGACCTTTATCACTTTCTAAATACTCACATTTACTCTATATTATGCCCCTTGGCCTATCTCTTAGTCCAACAAATATTATATTGATGACTTATACCTTTTATCCTTCCCAAAAAGCTTAAATCATACTTATCTTCCATTTCTAAAAGTTTTAAGTCTATACTTACTTTCTTTCTCTTTGGACACTAATGTCTGGGATAGACACTAGCATCTATGCTAGTAACCTGACTTGATATAAGTGTCTAGTTCCCTAAAGTCATCAAATTTTCAAATGTATCTTGTCTTAATGGTTAACATAATTGATTTAATGTGATTTAATTATACAAAGGGATTGATATAAATAATAGATCAACCCTCATTCATTATTCACCTAGAAAATACAAAAAGATACCAAGGAGACTTATTAAAATGTATCGATAAAGAATTCATTTAAATAAAGATTTTTAAAAATCATAGGGAAAAAACATATACAGGTTTAGATTACTAATGGATCAGCCTAACATATCAATTCACTAAGTTATAAGCTAGGTCACTCTTGTACATACTTTAAACATATTACTTGATTCACACATAAGACATGATGTAGGAGAGAACTACATCAGTCTAAGGTCCTCTTCAAATAATTTTTTATATAGGAAATGGTCATTCATAGATGGATATTGGGGTCAACTCAACACCATGTACTCACTAACCCATATTTCCTCAATGCCAGCATAAAGATGAAGAACTAGGGTTTTACAAATTCATGAGAATTAATAATCTATGACTTAGATCTAAATGCCCAAATTGAAATATAATTAAAACTTAGAAGCATTTATGTGGTCACATCATTTTCTAACATGTATTTTATACAAGACATTTGCATTGATTTCAAATAATAGTGTTGACACAATTATCCTATGCTAATGATAGTGTCCATAAATCTAAAAGCATCAACTATAAAATTTGATGATTATTCTAGAATCATCTTCTAGTTTAGTTTATACTTGTTCCATATACATAAATAAATTAGCATAATAACAAGCTAAATACATTACTTCTTTGTTATTTATATACTTAACATAGTTGTACTTACTATATTTAGCATATCTTAGTTGATAAATTTAGTGTATCTTTATATATGAGTCTATCACTTAATTGTCCTACTTTATATCTAATCATCACCCTTGTGCATTACAATTTCTATATTCTTAACCCTATATAATAAATAAGGATTCCTATATCCAATTTATAATTCCTTAATAACTTAGGGGTATTTGAGACCTAAGTTATAGATGAGGTAAAAAGAGACAACCCTTGAAATGAATAATGTGGCTAGGATGACATTATGAACTTGAAATAAAATTGAGTTCCAAAAAGGATGATTTTGCTTGAGAGAGTGTTTGACCTTGACAAGCCCACACATAGACCTAAGAGGCAAATACACATAGACCAAAAGTTTATAATGATTAGTTTGGTTTTATGAAACCACCCCTAGGATGTTCTTATTGGTCTAAATTTTACACATATTAAAGTTGAACAACTCAAAAAAGAAATTTACAATACCAATATATTATTGGGTGGGCCTATGTAGACCTTAATTGTTTTGACCCAAAGATAATAACCCACACTATCCCCCTTAAGAAAGACCAAAAACCCTTTAGATAGAGGCAAAAAATATGAACCCAATCTTGTAATCACTTTTTCACAAATAGGTCCACAAACTCTTCTCAGTTGCGATCATATTCCCAATCATTATTATGCTTAAGTAGCTAACTTAATTTGAATATAGAAAAAAATGGAGAAATATTATTGTTCATGGATTTAAAAAATTTGAACCAAGGTTTTGACAAAGATAAATATCCATTTCCTTCCTTATATGAGGTAATACAGATGGTAAGTGGATCCTAGATGATGTCCTTATTGGACATATTCTCATGATATAATTAGGTCTTAGTAAACTTAAAACATTGATCCAAGACTAAATTTACAATAAATTAGGGCACAATAACTTACAAACAAATGCCATTTGGACTTATTAATGTAGGATCCACCTTTTAGAGAGCTATAAAATTTTATTGCAAAGGTCATATAAGTAAATGATTTTTTATTTACATGGATGACTTGACTATTTTTTCAAAATGCATGTCTAATCATATTCATCATGTTTAGAATATATTTGAAAGGTGAAAAAGGTATGGTATCTCTCTTAACCCAAAGAAAAGCATATTTTGTGTTACCAAAGGTAAGCTTCTTAGTCACATCATATTAAATAAAGGCATTTCTATTGATAATGATCATGCCAATGTGATTTCAATGATACCTTTGCCTAATAGTGAAAAATAATTAAAGTCATTCTTTGGTAAGACTAACTTTGTAAGTAAATTCATATATAGATTTTATAAAAACTTTCAACCTTTCAATTTAATGTTGACACAAGAAATAAAGATGGATTGGACTCCTTAAAATAGGTAAGACTTTTAAAAAATCAAGGAAATCATCATGTAGGCACTAGTCTTAATCAACTCAAACTATATGAAGGAATTATACCTCTATTATTTCACATTAGAGCACACAATAGTTATAGCGCTCACCCGAAATTTGGATAACGACGATCACCCAATAATTTTCATGAGCATAAACTTGAAGGATGCAGAGATGAAGTATTACACTTTGGAAAAGCATGCCTATGCCTTGGTTAAGGATATGAAGAAATTTAAGAACAACCTCTTTATAAACAAGGTGCATACCATCATCTCAGACTTAGTTATAAAGTTAATGCTGGGGTAGAATGAGTTAGGACAATGTAGAGGCTAATGGATGGCCAAGATGCAAGAGTATGATATTGAGATAAAACTTATAAATCTACTTCAAGGCTAAGGTATTACTCAATTGATCACTAAAATTCACCCAAGGATCATGGTGGTATTGAACCAGTCATAAATGGTCTATCAAGAATGGCATGATCCAATTGTCCCCTACCTCCTTTATGGAAATCCTCCTTTGGGACTCAATTAGATGTATAAAAGAGATCTCAAGCTAAAGGCAACAAAATATATCAAAAATAAAGGATTATTTTATAAAATTAAGTCATATATCTTAGATGTTTATCTAAAAAATAAGATAAGGAATTCATGATTATCTTCCATGAGAAATTAGGTGATGACCATCCTTCAAAGACTACAATAATGAACACAATTCTAAAAGCTAGGTACTAGTGGCCCACTATATTTATATATGTATATGTCCATGTGCATTCATGCCATTAGTTCTATAAATTTTCCAAGATGAAATTTCATGATGTAATGCCTTTACAATATGTGATTAAAGAGCATCCATTAACTCACTGGGGACTTGACTTCATTTTTAGTCATCAATCTAAACTCATCAGTTGGACATAAATTCATGTGCATGTCCACTAATTACTGAAAAATATGGATAGAGGAAGTGGTGACCAATAAAAACACAACTAATGTAGTTATCAATTTCCTCAAGGAAAACATAACAACATGGTTTGACACCCTAGCCTCTGTAGTCTACGATAATGGACCTGCATTTTAGTTAGACAAGATCACTAAATGGGATTATGAAAATGGGGTTACCTTGATGTTATCATCAAAATAATATATTCAAGGGAATGGTTTGACTGAGTCTAAGTTGGAAGTCATTTTATTAAGTCTAGATTTTTTATTTGGAATTAAGCCTTGATGTAATTCTAAGTGGAATGAGTAGTCCCATATTACTCTAGTAATTCAATTTATACTTAAATCTAAAGGTTGAAATGGACACATTTATTAAAGTTATTTTATGCATTTATTTGGATTTTAGTATTATGATGTTCATAAAATTTATACTTAGGCTTTATGGACTAACTAATCTAACTAAATTTTTTCCCAAGTGGTTTTTTCATCTTAGGATTATTCTAGATTTGTAGAGAAACCTTTCCAAAGCTTACTTGATCCATCTTAAAAATATCCCATACAATATGAATTAATTTCCATAATTAATGTTGAGTGTTGTCATTGATGTCAAAGATTCATCTTTTGAAGGTTGATGTCAAAGATGATTAAGTAAAATTGGTAGTGTGTGATGACACAACATGCATGGGATAATTTTGTCATGAGAGAGTATTTGAAGGAAGCTAATGTTTTATGTTTGCATGAAAGCTATAATTTATTGATGTTAAGGGAATATGAAGCCTAGTCATGACATGAAGAGGTATGTGGATGGTAAAATGAATGAAAATATTCATGTTAAGGTTGTTTAGAATGTTTTTATCATGTGATTAAGGTATATAAGTATTCACGAGAGTTTTAGAGTAATCTTATAGGGGTAGGACCTTTAGTCTAAGTCTGTACCTATATAATTTTTAGACCCTTCCTCACCTAATGAGGTATGAAGATCATATTTAAAGTAAATTATTCATATGTGAGCATAGAAATAGGTGAGATAAGTTATTTTAGGCATTATCACAAAGTTTGAGGTCAAGTTTTGAAGTAAAAGTGCATGAATCATAGTTTTAGGCCTTGAGCTCACAGAATGAGGTCTCAAACCCAAGAAGCACTTATAGACATTTTTTAGCACATGTAAACTCTACATGGGAGTATGATATATTAATGAGATATGGGTAATGGTCCTAGATAATATATATATATATATATATATATATATATATATATAAGCATTATTTTTGTATTCAAGTGGTAGTCCTTTATGAACAATCGTTAACACTAAAACCTATGTTAAACCTCCCTAAAACCCTAATAGGAACCCAATATGAAATATTTTGTTAAAAAAATATTAAAATGGATTTTAACTCATAGATAAGGTATTTTATCATGTATTAAACTCTCAAAAGTACCTATATGTGGTGGTGGTTAGTCAGATGAGAGAGAAAATACATAGATACATGCTTATTTCTCAAGAAATTATTATAGCTCTCAAAAGTTGTATTGGTCAAGAAGAGAAAATAGATGGGAGAAGAATATTAAGAATAATTTTAAAAGTCAATGATGATTTTTTTATAGTTTATATCCTTTAATTTTTCTTATTTATTCATTCAAGTAAGCCAGTCACAGACATACCTAATGGTGTGAATAGTGTAAAACCTAGGCAAAGATCTAAAAAGATAGATTTGAAGGTCTATGCATGAGAGATTGATACAAAAAAATGAATTAAGAAGATATTTATTAATTTTAAGTCACGTTAATTCTTTTATAATATTTGGATATTAGTTTATGTGGTGAAAAAGTTACTCACAAAATGGCATGTCTAGTTCAGATAAAATTGTGAAACATAGTGTCAAGAAATTGGTCTACAAGACCAATATTTGACATTAGACCATATGAATTTTCAATATAATTATGGTTTATAGATAAAATATCACCATTTACATGAATCAAGAGTAATTATTCATGACAAAATTATATGCAGGCATTGGATGTCTAATTCATCATGATTGGTTTTTGAGGTGAATTGGTAATTTTGTATAAGCGAGTTGCAAAGATGTTCTTGAGCCTTTATCTCCTGAGTTAAGGTGTTTAAATAATTTGGTGATGAGACTAAAGTTATGGATAATCTATATACATGTTTAATTTTTAATAATTGAGTATCAAGGGGTGTTTAAAATTCTTTGTTATAAGACATACTTTTGAGGTACATAGGCCTAATAGGGCAGTTTGTCCTAAAAGAGCTTTATTGGTATGAATGAAGGATGTAGGTCTAATAAATAATGGAGGAGGTAAGAATATTACATTTGAAAAGTTTTTTAATTGGTTTTATTTTTTTATAAATCCATTTGGGCCCAATAAGATTAATTTTTTGCATTAAGAGGACATACCTAATACAATTAGGTCTCCATGAGACCTAAAGGAGGAGTACGGACTAATTGAGTTATTGTAGACAAAAAGGGATTAAAATTAGATTTTAATAATATTAATAATATGTGATAATAAATAGTTATTTATTACCTAATATGTTTATGTTTTATGGCTGACCGAGTGGTATGTGACCATGTCTCTATTATATACAAGGTAGTTTAGGCCCATTTGTGTGTATGCAAAATAAGTGAATAAAATAATGCATAGTTAAGAATAATGAAGTCTTGAAATGAGATAATAATATAATATAATATGTTTGGTAATAAAAATTATTGAGGTTTTTAATTTGGTGTTGAGTCACATAAGGATTTGGTGCTTCCTTGCAAGTAAGTGCTTACTAAAGCCTAGTTAAGTGGGTGCTTGACTTTATTGGTGTTGGTGCTCAAATTCGAGTTGATGCACAAAATAATTTTGTATTTTTTTTATAGTAATATAGTCAATTTTTATATATCATCATGGTTTTTATTCCTATTTAGGGTTTTTTACTCATATATGTTTTATCTTGTTTGAATAGTTCTTTATGCTTTGCTTGATCACTATATTGCTTTCATAGTTCATGAATTATTGTGTATAATTTCAAGAAAGTTTTTTAACATTGATTCACCCCTCTCTTATTTATTATGCTTCCAATAATTGGTATTATATAATGATCCTTTTAATTAGGCAAAATATCTTAAAGGAGATCTTAGAAATAAAAACATGTCTAGTTATCAAGTACATGGAGGTTTCTCAACCAATTAGGATCCTCTCGTTAGTGGGAATAACTATTAATTTTAGAGAATAATAATGAATACATATCTAATGTCAGTAGGATATGACATATGACAATATATTATTGATGTATTCACTCCACCTTCTACACCACTAATTGATGCAATAGGGAAGAAGGCAAGTGAAAGTAAATCTAAGGCAATGAATTCCATCATGTGTTGTCTTTTAGAGGTAGAATTTATAAAGGTCATTAATTGTGATATAACCAAATGGATTTGGGAAAAGTTGAAAACAATCTATGAATGAGACATCAAATTTAAGTTTTAAAATTTTTAGAACCATCAAATGTAGTTTGAAAGTCTAAGAATGAAGGAGGATGTAAACATTACATATTATATGTTAAAAGTAGATGAAGTGGTAAATGTCATCAAAGGTCTAGGTGAGAAGTTGGTAGTATCAATAGGAGTTAAAAATGTATTAATATCCCACACATATAAGTTTGATTCAAAAGTGTCTACTATGGAGGAGATTAAATATATTAACATATTACATATGTATGATATTCATAGAATCTTGAATGCCGATGAAATGAGACCAAGTGATGGAAGACCTTTTAAGAAGGAAGCTGCATTAAAAATTGAGAAAATATCACAAGGTAAAAAGGTCAAGAATTATGTTGATATAGAAATTGATGATGACAAGAGAGAAGCCATATTTGTGAGAAAACTAAGGAAAGGATAAAGTAAATATAAGGTCAAGTTTCCATTCAAGTGATTTAACTATCGTAATATTGGTCACTTTGCATCTAAATATTGTAATAAGGATAAGAATGAGCATGATGATCATCATGGTGATGATAAGAATCTCTATAAGCCTAATAAGAGAAAAAATATTTCTAAGAAGTATGAAAGCAAGAAATGGTAATTTAAGAACAAGAGAAGTTTATATACCAAAGAAGATAATAGATCTTTTGATATAAGTAACAAAACTACATATGATAGTGATGATGACATTAATGATCAGGATAACAATGAATCATTATTTATGGCTATAGAAACAAACAATGAAGTTTGTTCAAAAGGTAAAATTCTTATGTAAGATGAATAATTAGATGAAGAAGAGGCTGAAGTGAACCTTAAGGTAGAATTGGTGAGTGCTCTAGAGGAATTGAAGTTTCAAAGAAGGAAGAATCAGAAATTGAGATCATTTATTAAGATTTATGAGGAACAAATCAATCTCTTTAAAGAGTGACTAAGTAACAACATCAATGAACATTAGGAGATCATCAAATAATTGGAAACTTAGATTATGATTATCATTACAAGTCTTAAGACAAAAGAGGAAGAATTCATCAAGTTTAGAATAGAAATGGAGTCCTTCAAGGTAGAATTGTATCATAAAATAATCAAGTTGAAGACACATAAGAAATTTGAAAAGAGCACTAAAGTCCTTGGTGATATTTTACATAATCAAAAATTTCAATATGATAAGATAGGTCTTAGGTTTAAAGAAGACCAAAAATAAAACAAGGAGAGTTAGAAATCAAAGGACAATGGACCATAAATAAATGATGGTACTAATAGAGTAAAGACCTACTTAGAAACTCTCAAATATAAGACTCAAATTTATCATCAAAAAGTCAATAAGAATGTGACTTATTTAAGAGAAAAAAAAGGTAGAGGTACATCATTCAACATCAAAAAAATAAAGTATGTGAACTCTTTCAATGGCTATTGTATCTCATGTAATCAATATGGACATAGGGCTATGCATTATAGACATCATGTTAGAATCAATTACTCATGGATGAATAGGATGAATATAATATAAATAGTAGAATCATAATTATATGTTATAGTTGTGATTAGAGAGAACATATTATAATGGATTAAAAGATGAGGCATATGAGGAATATTATTCAAGCCAAAAGGTTATACATTCATACCACTAAGAAGTGGATCAAGAAGTTAGACCCTATGGACAAGGTGAAGGAGGAGTAGAAGAATAAATAAGAAGAATTTATGCTAGCTTAGACTACCTTTCACATCCAAGATGAAGTCATGAAATGGTATATAAATAGTGGTGGTAAATCTACATGATAACAGACAATATCAAGTTCATTTAATTGAGTTATAATGTTGTAGGGATAGTAATATTTAGAGATAACACTACTACCAGTATTGTTGGCAACGGTATCTTGACTTTATATAATGAGAATGCCAAGATAGAGAATTTAGTATGTGTGGAAGGCTTGAAACATAACTTTATTAGCTTAATTCAAATTTGAAACTAAAGATACATACTAACATTTAATGACAGAGGGTGTGATATAAGGAGAGATAAATTAGGAAGGCTAATTGCCAATGCTCAAAGGAATGAGAATAATTTGTATGTCTTAAATGAGATAAAGCAGAAATTCATTATGATCAATATAGATTAATTTTGGCTATGGCACAAAATCTTAGTCTATGAAGAATATGGTCAATATAAGATCTAATAAGTCTATGAAGAATATGCCTACAATCACCAAACCTATAAAAACACTTTGCAAGGCATGTCAACATGGTAAGAAAACTATAAGAATGTTCAAGTTTAAGGAGTATTCTACTAAAATACCTTTAGAGTTAATACACACTGATGTCTATGGACCTACAAGAATCCAAATCAGTCAAGGATATATCTATTTCATGTTACCCATAGATGAATACATAATAATAACTTGGGTAGCATTATTGAAATAAAATTTATAAGCTATTGATAAGTTCAAAGAATTTAAGGCTCTTTTTGAGAATGAAAAGAATGGGGAGATCAAGTGCTAAAGATTTCATAGAGGAGGATATTTTTGGTCCAATGAGTTTGATGACTTTTATGAGGTCCATGGGATAAAGAGACAGTTCTTAGTAGCTAAGATAGCTTAATACAATGGGGTAGTATAAATAAAGAATGTGATAGTTTAAGAAATGGAAAGGATTATGATAAATGAATCAAGATTATCTGAAGGATACTAGAAAAAGGTAGTAAAATTTATAGTCTACATTTTGAATAGAAGATAGATATGGATTCATGGAAATAAGACCCCTTATGAAATGTGAAAAGGTAGACATGATAATATGGAACACTTTAGAGTGTTTAGAAGAAAATGCTTCACTAAAAAAGATGAGGAAGACTTAGGTAAGTTTGATTCAAGGTCTAATGAAGGTATATTATTAGGTTACTCATCAGTAAGTTTAACTTATAGATGTTATAATAAGAGATTCCAAAATACAATGTGAATATTTATGAGACCAATTCTAAGGAGTCACACTCTTAGTTAAAGAATGTATTAAAGAATTTAGATTTAAATAATGAATAAGAAACAATATATATAGATGAGGGAGAAGAAGAAGTTGAGGAAAGACAAGATTCAAAAGGTCTTTCAGGATAGATTTAGAGAGATTTAGGTATGAAAATAAGGGAGAGGATGGTAAGTAACCTAAATCAAGATAATGTTGATCTATTGTATAAAATTGAACCTAATAACCTTGTAAATGCAAGCAAAGACAAGTTTTGGATAGGTTTTATGAATGAGGAGTTAGATCAAGTAGAAAATAATGAGACTCAAGAACTAGTTCCTAGGCCTAAAGACAAGAATGTCATTGACACAAAATGGGTTTTTAGAAATAAGTTGAATGAATATGGATAAGTCAGTAGGAATAAGGCTATATTGGTATCTAAGGGGTATGATCAAGTAGAAGGGGTATATTTTGAGGAGACCTTTACTCCAGTATCAATATTAGAGGCTATGAGACTATTTATAGCATATGTAAAATTCAAAAGGTTCAAGGTGCATTAGATGGATATCAAGTCAACTTTTTCGAATGACAAATTGGAAGAGGAGGTGTACATAAAGAAACCTAAGGGTTTCTCATTATCAGGTAACAAGTAGATTGTAATTTGTACATAAAGGCATAAAAATTTCATCAATTGATAGTGGTTGTCTATGTGGATGACATAATATTTGGTGGAAATAGTGAGAGTATGACTAAGCCTTTTCCAAATGTAATGAATAAGGATTTTTAGATGTCCATGCTGGGATAACTATCATTCTTCCTTGGATTACAAAGCAATCAATAAGAAAGAAGTATATTCATTTCATAAGATAAATACATAATAGAGATGTTGAATAAATTTGATATATAAAATTGTAAATTTGTTAGCAAACCTATGATCACATAGTTTAAGTTAAGAAAGGAAGATAAATATCTAAAGGTTTATTAGACATCATATAGGTCAATGATTGGAAGTTTATATACACTACTACCTCTAGACTTGACATCATGCAAGTAATAGGTCTTGTGGGAATATTTTAAGCATACCCAGAGGAAAATAATTTGCAAGCAGTCAAAAGGATACTTAGGTATCTTAAGGGAAATATGGAGTTTGTTTTGTGGTATCCAAATAACAAGGAGTTTAACTTTATAGCCTATATAAATGCAAACTAAGCAGGGAGTCTAGATGATAGGAACAGTACTAGTGGAGGATCTTTCTTCTTAATAAAATGCCTAGTATCATGGATAAACAAGAAGAAGACATATATTGAATTATCTACTTGTGAGGATGAATACAATGTAGTAGATTCATATTTCACTCAATTAATATGGATGAGATATACCTTAAAATACTACAAGGTGGAGTATGATAGTCTTATCCCTATCTATTATGATAATACAAGTTCCATAAGCATCTTAAATAATCTTGTCATTTACTCAAGAACTAAGCACATTCTGATTAAGTATAATTTCCTAAGAGAAAAGGTAAGTGAACAAAGTATTAAACTTGAATATTTGTTTACAAAGGATTAGATTGAAAACATTCTAACTAAGCCACTTATAAAGTAAATATTTGAACATCTAATATAGGAATTGGGTGTAATTACAACCCCTAGTAGTTATTAAGTAAGTCAAGTTATTTGGGGGACATAATAAGGTGGTTCATTAGCTCCAATAGAAGGTGATTAGTAACAGGAAGGCATGAATAGAGATAGGGGGAACATGTTTGTATGGTTTTTCATAAACTCATAATCCAATGTGTTGGGTGTTTTGGTTACAAGAGGTGTGATCCAAGAAGTTCTTGGTATTTGTCATTTATGTCAAATGCAGAGAATGTTTAGAATGAGGGAGAAATATCCTATTGAGAGAAGTTTCTATGAGTGGTTGCCATCAATGATAAAGGGGGATATTATTGAGTGTTGTCATTTATTTCAAATATGAATCTTGAGAATGTTGATGTCAAAGGTGAATAAGGATAGCTAGAAGTGTGTGATGAGACAAGATGCATGGAATAATTTTTTCGTGAGAGAGTATTTAAAGGAAGCTAATGTCTTATGTATGAATGGATGGTATAAGTCATTAATGTCAAGTGCAAAAGAATCCTAGTCATGACATGAAGAGGTATGTGCATATTGAAATGAAAGAAAATAGGCATGTGAAGGTTGTTGAGAATGTGAGTAAGGTATATAAGCATTCATGAGAGTTTCAGGGTGAGCTCATAAGGGTAGGATCTTAAGTCTAAGTCTACACCCAAATCAATTTTAGACCCTACCTAGCCTAATGAAGTATTAATATCATATTTCAACGAAATTATGCATATTTTATCATGGATAGAGGTGAGATAAGCTCTTTTAGTCATGATCACAAAGTTTGAGGTCATGTTTTGATGGAAGAGTACATGAATCATAGTTTTAGGCATTCATGAGCTCATAGAATAAGGTCTCAAACCTAAAAATCACTTTCAAACATTCATTGGCATGTGTATCCTCTACATGGGAGTCTGATCTATTAAGGATAGGTGGGAAATGGTCCTATCTAATATCTTTAGGCATTAGTTTTGGATTCAAGTGGTAGTCCTTTATGAATAATCGTTAACACCAAAACCTATGTTAAAACTCCCTAAAACCCTTATAACGACCTAATATGAAATATTTTATTCAAAAAAAATTAGGATAGACTAAAATTACTAGATAATTTATTTTTTATGTATTCAAATCTCCTAGGAACCTCCAATTGTTGGTGGTTAGTTAGATGAGAGAGAAAATGCATAGATATAGGCTTATTTGTAAAGAAATTATTATACCTCTCAAAATTTGTATTGGTAAAAAAGAGGAAATGGATGGGAAAAGAATATAGAGACTAATTTTACAAGTATGTGATGATTTATGGATAGGTTATATCATTTAATTTTTCTAATTTGGTCATTCATGTAAGCCAATCACAAACAAACCTAATAGTGTGAATAGTGTAAAACCCAAGCAAACATGAAAAGATAGATTTGAAGGTATATGCATGATATATTTATACAAAATTGTGTATTAATAAGTTATTTATAACTTTTAAATTATGTTAATTCTTTTATAAGCTTTGGATATCAGTGTATGTGGTGAAAACATTGCTCATAAAATGGTATGTTTGGTTCAGATAGGATTGTGAAACATAGGGTCAAGAAATTGGTATAAAAGATGAATATTTGGCATTAGACCATATGAATTTTAAATATTATGATGATATGTATAATATAGAAAAAATTATGCATTATGATTCATGACAAGTGTCTACACAGGTATTGGAGATCTAATTTATCATGACTAGTTTTTGAGGTGAATTGGTAGTTTTGTGTAAGCGAGTTGCAGAGATGTTATTGAGAGTTTATCTCATGAGTGAAAGAATTTAAATAATTTGGTGATGACCATAAGGTAATGGATAATATTTTTACGTGTTTCATTTTTCATAACTGAGTAGTTTAAGGGTGTTTAATCTTCTTTATTGCAAGATAAACTTTTTAGGTACATAGGCCTAATAGGGAAATTTGTCCTAAAAGAGATTTTTTGGTATGAACGAAGGATGTAGGTATAATAAATCATGGAGGAGATTATAACATTCCATTTTATAATTGTTTTAATGGTTTTTAGTTTTTGGATTAAGACACATCTTTTCCAAAGAAGATCAAGTTTTAGAATTCAAAGGATAAACCTAATACAATTAGGTCTCCATGAGACATAAATGAGGAGTAAGGCTTAATTGAGTTATTGAAGACCAAACAGGGTTCAAATTAAATTTTAATAATTTTAATAATATTTTATAAGACCTATTATATGGTGTACATATGATTTTAAGGGTGTGTGGGCAACCAAGTGGTGTGTGGCCATGTGTTTAGTATATATGCAAGGTACTTTAGGCCTATTTTTGTGTATGCAAAACAAGTGAATAAAATAATGCATATTTGAGAATAAGGAAGTATTTAAATGAGATCATAAGAGAAAATTATAGTTATGTTGGTAAAAATTCATGAGGTGGATGAGTTTGTGTTGATTCCCTTAGGGAGCTGGTGCTTCCTTTCAAGTAAGTACTTGTTAAAGCCTAGTCAAGTGGGTGCTTGACTTTATTAGGGTTGGTCCTCCAATTTTAGTTGGTACTAAAAACAATTTGATATATTTTTTATATGAATGTATTCCATTTGTATAGATCATAGTGGGTTTTATTCCCCTTTAAGGTTTCCCACTCATAAATGTGTTATCTTGTTTGAATGGTTCTTTATGATTTGTTTAATCACTATGTTGCTTTTAGAGTTCATGAATGATTGGGTATAATTAAAAGAAATTTATTTAAAAATTGATTCATCCCCCCTCTTATTAATTGTGATCAAAACACTTAGTTATTTTACTAGAGTTCCTTGCACAAACCTTCACAACATGTCTCTTTGACACCAAAATCAACTATTAAATGTAAGAGTAGCTAGGTCACTATGGTTCAAATTATAATGGCCAAGTCCTTATAGGTTAAAATTAAATGGATATACCTTGATATTAAATATCATTCCATGTGTAATCACTTGGATTCCTCATGAGGTATTTTTTAATTAACTAAGTCTTTTTATTTAAAAAGTATTTAGGTTCGTGGGATTGAGATGCATGTCTGCATTTTGCTTCTTTGTAACTTATGAGGTAGTGGATATATGTCCTTTCCACTTGAGAAATTGGGATTGTTTCATGTGTATTCATCCTTATTACTCACTTATATCTACTTAAAAGGATAATTAAATGACACCATGAGACCCAAAGCTTTGATATCATTCCACATGTCTCCATATCATTATTCCAAAGTAAAAAAGTGAAGTGGAAAAGTCTTGGGCATCTTGATAAATTAAAAATGTGCCACATAAAATTATATTTCTCATACTTGACTAAAAAAATGGTTAGATACTCTAAATATGGGTGAGCATATAAATAAATGAGATCCATCCACATGGCAGTATCCAACTCATTCAGAGCCTATAAACATATAAAAGATAATATGAAGCCCATGAGTTCCCAAATTAGTAGGATATTTCTATGTGTGAAAATATCATTGAAACTTGAGTAAATTACAAAGTTTATATGTATTAAATATCAAAAACTATGTAAAATATCAAGATCATGCCACATGTTGTAATCTTACTTATTCACTACTAAAGGGGAACTATGGTATAAAGTGATGAGTTCAATCCCAATAGAAGAGTGGGGACATAATAAATGTCATTATATGAGTAAATTGTACATGATAAAAAGTATATTAAATAAATTAACATGGTCCTTAAAATATTTTATCCAAACTTATGTCATTTTAAAAATGACTAAGTAGTGAAAGACATCAATAAGTTTCATGAGGCCTATCCCTTAGTCATTCATAGTGCCATAGATAAAAAAGAGGTGTGTGATCCCCATATTTACTAAAAATAATAGATCTATAAAATGCACTCCTCCATGAGTATTTTTTCCACTTTTGGAGGTTTGACCTCATTGATTAATCATTGGCAACTTAATAGAGACTGCCATAATTTTTAGGATGCAATCCACATAAAACCCCTCCTTGGTGCTCCTTAGTGGGCCATGTAATTCCATTATAAATTATTTATTATGTAATGATTAATATTATGAAATAATTATGTTTTATCATTTTAGGCCATGGTGGCTAAGAGGGTGATATCATGCCTCGTAGAGGCAAGACCCATATCTCCCTTCTATATATACTACTACTTAGTATGTTTTTATTGAATGTAAAAGAGGGTTTTAGCGAAACCCTACATATATAAAATAACTACCATCATGGACATGAACATAAAATAAAGGATTAATTAGCATATTAAACAAATATAATTCCACTGGAAAGAAATAAGATAGATGACACATAGCCTTCATCACAAAGTAGAGAGAATTAACTATGGGTTTCCTTCCATTCCCTATATGTTGTGGACCAATACTTATTCATACTCTATAAATTCTTATCCAATCCACCTACCATTTTTTCCTTTTCATTCATATTAATTATCCATTTAAGCTTCTTATTGGGCTTGGTACCATCCTCATTGTGTTTTCTATTATTAAAAATATAGACAAACCTTCCATACTTTGCATTGCATTTTTACCATGACCTTGATAAAACTTACAAGAAGATTGATATTATATTTGACCTCTATATTATCCATTTATATCATATTAATTATTTCATTAAGAATCTCAATTTTAGTAGCCACTTCTGCTTCTTTCTCCCTTGTACAAAAAAACCCATCCATCTTATTGAAATTATTAATCTTCTATTTTAGTTGAGTATGATCCTTCATAAACCATCAAAGGAAATATTTATGTAGGTTAAACTCATCCTTTATCTCTTATATTATTATTTTATTCTTGGATATATTCTTCATTGATTTCAAATCAAAGCTAGGCTGAACATTGGATTGAGGATTACCTATTTTTACACCAAAAATTTCATCATTACCCCTACTACCTATCACATCATATTTTTCACCTTACCCAATGAAATTAAAATGATTTTTTATGGAAATATCATATTTATTGATATTATGTTTGTCACTCTCCACTAGATCGATCATAGAATGTAGATCTTGAAAGGCCTGATCATTGAATGAGCCCTCTTCCATGTAGTTGACCCTGATGTGATGTGAAATCAATGCCTTAGCCTTCTTAGGTTTAGGATTAAAAATAATTATCATAATTAATTTATAAGTCTTAATATAAGAGATGTTTAAATACTTCTTCTTAAAAATATAATAATGAGGAATGGGGTTCTAGCCCTAAAAAAAATTGTATATAAGAAAAATAACCACTTGATTTAGAATCTCTATTTTCTTTCCCATTTGAACCTCTTTAACAAAATGCTTCAGGGAATTAAGAATATAAAAATGAATGCTAATAGGTATATTATGATGGAGATAATTCAAAAATATAATATGATAGAAATGCACTACCTTTTAGTGTTCATCAAAGGTAACATACACGATGATTTTCTCAACCACTTCATCAAAAGGAACTAGGAAATCCTCCCTTTTAAATCTACCTTTAAAAACTATGAGCCTTTCATCACCAACAAAAAATTTATCCTTCTCTTGCTCAAGGTTTTTATTTAATATTATATATTTATTCTCTTTGATTTTGAGCCCTCTAACCATGGAAATTATCTCTTCAATGATTTATACCAAAATTTTATGGATATTGACCAATCTATTTGAAAACAAACATTGTTGGAATAATTTAAAACTGATTTTTTATGGAAAAGTGTTTGGTTACCTTGAAGGTATTCCATTTTATTTTTGATTTAATGGATTAAAATTAATGTTATAGGACTATAATTTGTTTTTTTCTATATATTTTATACATTAAATAAGACATGTTTCCACTATTTTAGGTGGGTTATTCAATTGATTTGGCTCTATTTTAAGTCTCTAAGGATACATGTGTAATTAACTACATACCTATCTATAGTTCATTAATTAAAGTAATCTTAGAATTAATCATTTTACCTTACTCTTTATATTCTCTCCTTGTGTGACTAAATCTCTAACCATCATGAAACTTAGCATACATTGTTATAACTATGGCTAGACACATTTTGGACCTATAAGCATTTGTGTTTCCCCTTTAATCATAAAAATTTATTTTTTCCTTACCCTCCCTCTCTTTTTATCTATATTTTGACAAGTGATATCTCTATTTCTTTATAAATAGTAAAGGTAATCAAAGATGAGTTATAAAATTCAATATATTACAATTGGTCTAGCTAAAAGTGTATAAGTTCTATGATTCGATGAAAAAACTAGTATTATAGCTTTGGTGATAGTGTTGCATCTCTTGGAGATATATTATAACAAGGATATTTAATAGATACCCATACCTAAAACTCATGTCTTGGATTATCTTAGTAATAATCTTAAAATGAGAGGATGCAAGTCCCCTAAATTTTATTAAACTCACTTAGTACATCTAATATAATAGGTACATCTAGGATGAAAATCTTGGCCTGAACAACATAGACCCTAAATTATTCATCCTTGAAATGATTATTGTAAAAATGGGCTAGTGGTCTCATAGTGTCTTACTTCCCAAAGTAACTATATATCAATAGGTGATACCTATTGTTTTCACTTGGATCTTGAACCCCTTCATTCAATCAATATATCTAATGGTAATAATGGGATCATCCCCAAGGTTTGGGACCTTAGATCTTTGGGATGGACCTCTAAAAAAGGTTAACTTCTTTCGTAGACTAGATGTACCTAATTTAAGATCATATGCATGCCTAAAACTATGATAAATAGACACATATATATCTAAGACTATGATTTATCATGGAAAAGGGAAGAGGAATTGAACTGAAACTTAAAGTGGTGATGCACCAATAATCTAAAG